>SZWC01008830.1:5811-47983 GCA_023375785.1 Penium margaritaceum
AAAACGTCATTTATGAACGTTTCAACTCCTCGAAGGACAAAGGACCACCTGATGCCTCCTCCTCCTCCTCAAGGGCCCTGCGCCCATGCTAGCAGGCTATTGAGGACCCCCGCAGTCAACAGGATGAGGTACGTAGCCTATAGCAGCAGCAGGCCGACGCCATCCGTATGCTCACTGATCTTCTTCGGAGTCAGTCCATGGCACCATAGCAGACCTCGGGGGGGGGGGCGGGGGGGGGGTCGACAATGTCAAACCTGCTGTACAACAGTGAGCATCCACACCAAGGAGAGCGGCAGGATAGGACCCGCCACTTCTTGATCCTTTGGAGGAGGACCCTGACATGCCAGGCATGGAGGATGACAGTCCCGAGAGGGAGATTCGCTTACTTCAGGAGCGTCTCCGCCAGCTTCAAACGCGTCCGGTTCCCTGTTCCCGGAGATCTGATCTTCGCATAAGCCCTACCTAGGTGACTTTCCTTGTCTCGGTGTCTTTCCCATCCCTCGTTTTTCCCACCCTGCGGTTGCTCTCCCAACGGAGCGGCAACCTAAGGACTTTGAGACACCGCCCCCACAATATGTCAACGAGGACGACTTTGACTGTTGGGAGACCCTTTTCCAGGTCTGGGCCATTTTAGAGGGGTGTTTGGCCCTACTACCACAGTCAGTACCAGATTACGGTCCGTGCTCAGGTGCTGACAGCGGCTCGAGCGATGCGCAACCTCCTTTACAACATGCCACGCGAGAGTGTCGTGGAATATTGTCCTTTTCTTGAAGAGGCCGCCATCAGCGTGGGTGCTGACTCACGTCATGGCTAGGAGTTGGCATTGTCCCTGCTTGCTATAGAGACGCATGCCACCCACATGGCTCACATCCGTGCCTTCCATTCCCTTCGGCAGGGACGAGCCGTGCCCGTAGCTGATTACTGGCGGCGCGTCATGTGCATCTACACGCGCCTTGGGACATCAGGAGGTACGTAGCTGTGGGCGCTTTGTACGATCATGATCGGAGTCCGTCTTGAGCACGCAGGCATCATCTTGGGGTACAATGACACCGTGGTTGAGCCCTTCTCCACCTCCTTTCAGCTTCTTCCTTATGCTCATCAGCTTTTCCTCCAGGTGACTTGCGCCCGTGAGGCAGCCGTCGCCCATCAGGAGAGTTCACTTGCTGCACCTATGATTGCATCACCACCGACGCATCTCTTGCAGTTCCCTTCTCCATACTCTGGCACACCTTCCTCTTCTCCTTCCACCCCGGCTACCTGGATACAGACTCAGGGTGTGGCAGCANATCAGGAGGTACGTAGCTGTGGGCGCTTTGTACGATCATGATCGGAGTCCGTCTTGAGCACGCAGGCATCATCTTGGGGTACAATGACGCCGTGGTTGAGCCCTTCTCCACCTCCTTTCAGCTTCTTCCTTATGCTCATCAGCTTTTCCTCCAGGTGACTTGCGCCCGTGAGGCAGCCGTTGCCCATCAGGAGAGTTCACTTGCTGCACCTATGATTGCATCACCACCGACGCATCTCTTGCAGTTCCCTTCTCCATACTCTGGCACACCTTCCTCTTCTCCTTCCACCCCGGCTACCTGGATACAGACTCAGGGTGTGGCAGCAGTGGCACAGGAGAAGAAGGAAAAAAAGAAGCGTAACTTGGGCCTGCAGCAATCATAGTAGCAGCAGTCATCAGGCGATAGCAGTGGACGTACTATTCACTGATACAACTGTGGAGACGCCCACCGCTACACCGAATGCTAGTAGCCGCTCGACTGGGCGCAGATCACTCGCGGTCTTCAGGGTGCACATGCACAGCGGTCTGCATCTAGCAGCATAGCCTCTGCTCGTGCGGCGACCACGGCCGCAGCAGTTTCCGCTTCCTCACCAGCAAGCAGTTGAGACCCAGACCCCCGTGACCGCACCATCGCCAAACTCCATCAGCTCCTAGCGCTTTGCTCTCAGGGACATGCGAGCATGTCATCACAACCAGGTGGTTCACAGATTGTGTGTTCTTCTGTTCTCGTATCTCATAATGAATCGTGTGGGGGAGCACAGCTGGCATGTGANGGATACAGACTCAGGGTGTGGCAGCAGTGGCACAGGAGAAGAAGGAAAAAAAGAAGCGTAACTTGGGCCAGCAGCAATCATAGTAGCAGCAGTCATCAGGCGATAGCAGTGGACGTACTATTCACTGATACAAATGTGGAGACGCCCACCGCTACACCGAATGCTAGTAGCCGCTCGACTGGGTGCAGATCACTCGCGGTCTTCAGGGTGCACATGCACAGCGGTCTGCATCTAGCAGCATAGCCTCTGCTCGTGCGGCGACCACGGCCGCAGCAGTTTCCGCTTCCTCACCAGCAAGCAGTTGAGACCCAGACCCCCGTGACCGCACCATCACCAAACTCCATCAGCTCCTAGCGCTTTGCTCTCAGGGACATGCGAGCATGTCATCACAACCAGGTGGTTCACAGATTGTGTGTTCTTCTGTTCTCGTATCTCATAATGAATCGTGTGGGGGAGCACAGCTGGCATGTGATGATGATGAGCCTGACTATATAGATTGGATGTCTGTGTCTCACCTATGTACCCTTTGTCGTTCTCCCTACTCTGTTGCCGAGCGCCCGTCTACGCCCGTCTACTAAGTGTTCTATTGCCCGTTGCACACTAACGTCCTCAAGTCGTGATTCGGGTGGTACTTGGATCATCGATTCCGGTGCCACTCACCACATGACCTGTTGTCGTAGTGACTTTGTTGTCCTCAATCCTCTGGTGTCTGTTTGTTCCGTTCGCACAGGCTCTAGTCAGTCCTTGCTAGTCTAGGGTGTTGGGGTTGTGTTCTTTGATGGTCCATCTGGCCCCTTATATCTTTTTGACGTGCTTTTTGTGCCTGACCTTGAGCTCAACTTGCTCTCTGTGCGTGCATGCACTCTGATGGGACTCTGTGTGGAGCACACTAGAGACTCCACAACAGTGACTGCTCTCGATACTCGCACTGCTGTTCTTTGTGCCTCTATTGTGGATGATCTGTATTGTATTCCTCAGACATTTTCTTCTCTTTGCTCCCCTTGCCCTCCTGCACGTGTGTTTGTCACTGGTGTCCTGTCTGCTGAGCACCAGCGCCTGCTGCATCGACATCTATGTCATGTGGGCTCCAACATTGTGTCAAAGCTCATTAGGACACAACCCGCACTCGGTCTTGACGCGGGCTCTTTCGAGAACCTGCTCAAGACTGATTGTCTGTTCTGCGGCCAGGGTAAGATGCATCACTGCACCTACACTGACTCCTGTTCTTGAGCCCTTCGTCCTCTCGAGCTGGTCAATTTGGACCTTCTCGGTCCTCTCCCAATCGAGTCTTTGTCCAATCGGGGCTGATACGTCCTGATCTTGATCGATGAATTCACCTGGATGCAGTGGGTATATAGCATGTGCCAAAAGAGTGATGTTGCTCTCACGGTTCGTCTCTGGCTAGTGATGGCTGAGCGTCAGTCTCGCCACTTGCTGCATACCTTCCGCTTGGACCGCGGCGGCGAGTTTCTTGATGAGATGGAAAGATTCTTTGTCGAGCGCGGGGTTTTTCACCAGGTCTCTGCTCCTGCCACTCCTCAGCAGAATGGTGTCTCTGAGTGCTGGAACCACACCATGGAGGTTGCGATTCGTGCTATGCGGTCTGAGTACGGTCTCCCGGAATCCTTCGCCTTTGAAGGCTTTGCCTACATGACGTGGGTCTGGAATCGCCTCCCGCACGGTCCTCTTCTAGACCACGTTACACGGTACGAGCTCTGGTTTGGCCACCGGGCCGATGTGCGTCTTGCTCGTGTTTGGGGCTCAGTGGCTTCTGTGTGGTACATCAAGGACCAGAAGGGGTCCAAGGTCTCTCCGCGAGGTTGCTTGTGTGCCTTCATTGGAATCTCCCCACGGTCGAAGGCCTTACGTTTTTGGGACCCCGCCGGTCGTCACGTTGTTGAGTCCCGTGACGCGCTCTTCTTTGAGTCTGTCACCTACTGCGACCTGACCTCGATTGTGTGGATGTTTGATACCCACGTTCCTACGTGTGAGGTTTCTTGNCGGTCGAAGGCCTTACGTTTTTGGGACCCCGCCGGTCGTCACGTTGTTGAGTCCCATGACGCGCTCTTCTTTGAGTCTGTCACCTACTGCGACCTGACCTCGATTGTGTGGATGTTTGATACCCACGTTCCTACGTGTGAGGTTTCTTGATGGATGAGGGATTCTGAGCCTACAAGCACCCCTCCTCCAGCTGATGTGTCCATTCGAGCCCCCTCCACTTCTCGGTCTCTTGCTCTTGATGACCTGGTGATCATCGCTGTAGGCCCAGAGACCTCTACCGCCTAGCTTGTCTCCTCTCCTACGCCCTTGCGCCCCTTGGACACCCATGATGCTGTTCCTCTGTCCACAACTACTCCTGTCTCCATGGGTGGTTCTACTTTCGTACCCAGTCCCGCGTCTCCCATCAGTTCACTAGCCTCTCCTCTCACTGCATCACCTGCCCCTGTGTCTTAGTCCTCACCGGATGCGGTTGTGCCCGTTTTTTAGCCTGTAGTCAGTCTTTCGAGCCCNGTCCCTCTGTCCACAACTACTCCTGTCTCCATGGGTGGTTCTACTTTCGTACCCAGTCCCGCGTCTCCCATCAGTTCACTAACCTCTCCTCTCACTGCATCACCTGCCCCTGTGTCTTAGTCCTCACCGGATGCGGTTGTGCCCGTTTTTTAGCCTGTAGTCAGTCTTTCGAGCCCAGGCTACTTGCGTGAGCCCGGTGGTCATCTTCGACCGTTGCACTCCCGGGCCGAATGAGTATCAGGTCCCGCACCAAGGCGCTCCACTCACAGCGTTGCGAGTGGCGATCCCTGCACAAAGGCCCTTGGTTTGGATGTCCGTACAGATCACACTGAGGTATATCCAGTGTGTCCTGTAGGGCAGGATCTGGTCACTCGCGAGTTTCGTACTGCTTGTGATGTAGCAGCTGACCTTGTGGTCGTCAGGCCCATTTCTAAGGCGTGTGTACTCGTCACTCAGTGCTCTCCATTGTTGGTGCCTGATCCGGGCACACTGAGGGATGCCCTCTTATCAAAGGATGCCGATGCCTGGTGTACTGCCTGCGAGGATGAGCTTCGCGTCATCTGAGAGCACGGAGTTTACGAGCTAGTCGACCTTCCACCTGGGAAGAAGGCGATTCAGGTCAAGTGGGTCTTTCGCAAGAAGGTGAAGCCGAATGGATCATCGGAACGCCACAAGGCTCGCTTGGTTGTCAAGGGGTACTCTTAGATCGAGGGCATTGATTAAAGTTACACCTTTACCTCTGTCCGTCGTATGGCCTCAGCTCGCGCTTTATTTGGTGTGGTGGCTGAGCATGATTGGGAACTACACCAGATGCATGTGAGTAATGCATTCCTCCAAGGTTCTCTAGATGAGAAGATTTACATGGCCTAGCCACACCAGGCTTTGAGGACGGTGACAAGGTCTGACACTTGTGCAAGTCCTTGTACGAACTCAAGCAGTCTCCTCGGTGCTGGAACAAGGTGATCAAAGGCACTCTAACTTGTGTGGGATATGTATAGAGCAAGGCCGATCCCTCTCTCTTCATCCGACAGGCGTCTGAGTGGTTCACTGCCATCGTGGTCTTTGTGGACGACCTCCTGATCATGTCTCCCTCCATGGAGGCCTTGAAGGAGGCCAAGGCGGTCCTCTAGACATCGTATAGGATGAAGGATCTTGGTCCTGGAGCGGTGTTTCTTGGCATGGAGATCGTACGAGACCACAGACATTGGATGCTTCTGTTGCATCAGGCTCAATAGGCACGCGTTGTAGGGGACCGCTTTAGTGACCTCTTTGGCGTAATGCCCATGGCCTACACACCTCTCACACCTGGCGGGAAGAATGCCCTGAAGGTGGACGATCTCACACAGCTGGGGGAGACAGTGGATGTGACCTTGTACCTCCGCCTCATCAGATCTCTGGTGTACCTGACCACTACCACACGCCTGGACATTACTTTTGTCGTCAACCTCCTTATCGCAGACTCCACATGCTAGAGCACTCCAGGCGGCTGTGCNTTAGTGACCTCTTTGGCGTAATGCCCATGGCCTACACACCTCTCACACCTGGCGGGAAGAATGCCCTGAAGGTGGAAGATCTCACACAGCTGGGGGAGACAGTGGATGTGACCTTGTACCTCCGCCTCATCAGATCTCTGGTGTACCTGACCACTACCACACGCCTGGACATTACTTTTGTCGTCAACCTCCTTATCGCAGACTCCACATGCTAGAGCACTCCAGGCGGCTGTGCAAGTGGTGCGGTACATGGTTTCAACGCCGTACCTTGGACTCTGCTTTCATCAGCAGTGCTCGGTGGTTCTTGACGGCTACACTGATAGCGACTGGGTCCGGAGCACAGATGGACGCAGTCGCACCGGTTACGTGTTCTTGCTCTGTGGTACCGCTGTGTCCTGGCGTAGTGGGAAGAAGGGCTGCAGTGCACGTAGCTCGACGGAGGCAGAGTATGTTGCTCTGGGTGTAGGGGCTGTTGAGGTAGTATGGCTACAACGCCTGTTCCTTGAGTTGGGTAANACGTGTTCTTGCTCTGTGGTACCGCTGTGTCCTGGCGTAGTGGGAAGAAGGGCTGCAGTGCACGTAGCTCGACGGAGGCAGAGTATGTTGCTCTGGGTATAGGGGCTGTTGAGGTAGTATGGCTACAACGCCTGTTCCTTGAGTTGGGTAAGTTAGTGCCCACCATTGTGCTTCGTTGTGACAACCAGAGTGCTCTTGCCATTGCGGAGAACACTGGTGTTTTTCATGCTCACACAAAGCACATTACGGTTGAGCATCAATTTGTGTGTGATTTGGTGGAGCGACATGTGATCTCCGTCATGTGGGTCGCCACAAACATGCAGCATGCTGACTTCTTGACAAAGGCATTGGCGCCCAGGAAGTTCCTGGTGGCCATTTTTTCTGTTAGGCTTCGCCCTTTGCCTGAGAGTGGTTGAGTGCGGGTTGTCTCTGTGCGTGTGTCATGACTGTTTCTACACTTGTTCTTGTANATGCTCACACAAAGCACATTACGGTTGAGCATCAATTTGTGTGTGATTTGGTGGAGCGACATGTGATCTCCGTCATGTGGGTCGCCACAAACATGCAGCATGCTGACTTCTTGACAAAGGCATTGGCGCCCAGGAAGTTCCTGGTGGCCATTTTTTCTGTTAGGCTTCGCCCTTTGCCTGAGAGTGGTTGAGTGCGGGTTGTCTCTGTGCGTGTGTCATGACTGTTTCTACACTTGTTCTTGTATTCGTTTCAGTGCTGCACGTGTATGGACATGCGTACCATTGGGTCATAGGAGAGTGTTGTGATTTTTGACGTTCCTCTCAACATGTACAGTTTACTGTGACCACTCGGCCGTGTCCATGCCCGTGCAGATCCCTGATGCGGACCCAGGTGGCACCAGGGTGTTGTCTGGTGGTGGATTACCTGCTCGGAGATGATCGACGGTCGTCCTAGAGTCCTGGATGTTGTTGGGGACCTTCTGTAGTTTGTCTCCAGCTTGTAGGATTTTATCGGTGGATTGGACGTGGGCCTGATATGTATGCTTTTTGCATTGTGTGTCCACCGTTTGTTGCCGGATGCATGCATGTGACTAGTCGTAGCGTCCCGCTTGAAAAATTTCATGTGTAGGTTCAGAAATCGTAGCGTTCTGACTTGTCTACGCTGAGTTACGGCCAAAACAATGGTTTTGGGCCGGTTTTAGGACAGATCTTGCACTGCCGCGTGCGACACCCACCGTGCGCCGCGGCAGGTACTTATGCCATGGTCCTGTCATTTTTAATCCCTCTCTGCAAATGCTATTGAAGCATTTTGACACTTTGCCTTGTGTCGCCGAGCCAGACCCCTGCCGTTGTATGCACAACTTCTGTCTGTTGTCACNTATCGGTGGATTGGACGTGGGCCTGATATGTATGCTTTTTGCATTGTGTGTCCACCGTTTGTTGCCGGATGCATGCATGTGACTAGTCGTAGCGTCCCGCTTGAAAATTTTCATGTGTAGGTTCAGAAATCGTAGCGTTCTGACTTGTCTACGCTGAGTTACGGCCAAAACAATGGTTTTGGGCCGGTTTTAGGACAGATCTTGCACTGCCGCGTGCGACACCCACCGTGCGCCGCGGCAGGTACTTATGCCATGGTCCTGTCATTTTTAATCCCTCTCTGCAAATGCTATTGAAGCATTTTGACACTTTGCCTTGTGTCGCCGAGCCAGACCCCTGCCGTTGTATGCACAACTTCTGTCTGTTGTCACCGTGTGACCAGGCACTAACGCCTAGTCAGCGCCAATATCATTAGGAAGCTTCCACATATTTTCTCACCGTCGTAGCCAACGTTGACAACAGCAACGCATGCTGCAATAGCAACAACAATTCGCTCGGCCCTAGAGATGATTGTGTGCAGAGTTGAGGCCGCCCCAACCTTTTGATGGTTTTCTTGTTTAAGAGTAAATACCGATTACCCCCTGCTTTGTCACACCCGACCCATATACACGGTGAGGTCAGAACAACAGGCACCATGCGCCCATATCGTGGAAAAACGCCATTTTGCCTTTCCTCTGAATAACGGGCCCTTTCCTTCCCAATCCGTTAACAATAAGCCACAACCCACCCCNGTAGCGTTCTGACTTGTCTACGCTGAGTTACGGCCAAAACAATGGTTTTGGGCCGGTTTTAGGACAGATCTTGCACTGCCGCGTGCGACACCCACCGTGCGCCGCGGCAGGTACTTATGCCATGGTCCTGTCATTTTTAATCCCTCTCTGCAAATGCTATTGAAGCATTTTGACACTTTGCCTTGTGTCGCCGAGCCAGACCCCTGCCGTTGTATGCACAACTTCTGTCTGTTGTCACTGTGTGACCAGGCACTAACGCCTAGTCAGCGCCAATATCATTAGGAAGCTTCCACACATTTTCTCACCGTCGTAGCCAACGTTGACAACAGCAACGCATGCTGCAATAGCAACAACAATTCGCTCGGCCCTAGAGATGATTGTGTGCAGAGTTGAGGCCGCCCCAACCTTTTGATGGTTTTCTTGTTTAAGAGTAAATACCGATTACCCCCTGCTTTGTCACACCCGACCCATATACACGGTGAGGTCAGAACAACAGGCACCATGCGCCCATATCGTGGAAAAACGCCATTTTGCCTTTCCTCTGAATAACGGGCCCTTTCCTTCCCAATCCGTTAACAATAAGCCACAACCCACCCCCCCCCTCCCATTTTCACCATGCTCAAATAGTGATGCATGTTGTTGCTTATGTTACCTACCAGATGTACACAAGTCCCTAATCTTTCCGAGTGGGTATTTGTGTTTTTACACACACAACCCACTGCGTGTCGAGACTTCGATTTGTACCCCGACAGGCGAGGGTTATTTGGCCAACGACCCCGGCCCTCTTGTGGATCTTCCCGAACTTTTTGACAGCTTCGACCACTCTCAAGAACCTGCGATAGAAGTGTCACGACCTTTTGGTCGACTTCTCGACGCACCAAGACAAATCTGGATTTGCAAAGATGCATCTTGCATCTTCACCGTCGATTCTCAAAGCCCCCCACGTTCTCGGCGGACCTTCTCGAATTCAACCACTAACGGCGGGAATCTACACATGTCACTCGACAATCGACCCAACGACCCTGACTATGTCTTATTCGTAACTCGAGACTTGTATATGAATGTTCGATCATTTCGACACTTGTCATCGAAGAACACTTATCCTACTGATCGTGAAATTCAATATTGAATATCTATGGAGCCATAGGTTTTGAACGAATTTGTTTTCTCGACGGGTTCATTCGAAGCACCAAAATACTTAGATGTGGTTCTTCGAATTTCAGAAGTCACTGACGTATAATGACTTGTTTTCCATACAAGAACCGGGACCGGCAGGCTATATTGTCGTGTGAAGTGTTAT
Source organism: Penium margaritaceum (assembly GCA_023375785.1). NCBI lineage: Eukaryota > Viridiplantae > Streptophyta > Zygnematophyceae > Desmidiales > Peniaceae > Penium > Penium margaritaceum. Next base: position 15,767 of record SZWC01008830.1, read on the forward strand.
TCCTTTGTTATTCTCACGAGGTACGTGGACAAATCGCGTCAAATCTCACGAGTGCAATTCCACGCAAAACATGCATCGCGTTAGCTGGAGCTTGCTTGACAACTTCTGCACTATACTGACACAGATGATCCAAGCCGTTGGATGATTCATGTCAGTCGGTTTTGGCCCAAACCAAGCTGCGATAGTGTCGCGTCTGTCAGACGTGGACGACCTGATAGCTCGGGGGAGGGTGGGGACGCGAGCAACGCTTGAAGTGAGAAGTTCGAAGTGAGGCGTAGCATGCGGATATGACCAGACTTCTTAGCTGAATTCATGGATGAGGTCTTGGGTTTCAACAAATTCAGAAGAAGCACCTAAATGATTATACCCGATAAAACTTCGAACAAATCTAACAATCACAAAATTGGTAAATTTGAAAGAATCGAGTTTAATGAGCACTAGGGCACCACTAATCATAAATTGCTCAAGGGTCCCAAATTCTAGATCGTCTTCTGCCTCCCAACTTCTGCCTTTTTACCCCCTACGCTCCATTCGGCATAACACTTGGTATCAGAGTGCAGCGGTGATGGAGAGGCATCCGACTGCTTTATCCATCTGGAGGACTACCTCGCACAAGCTGTCAGCACATCTCGCACGTCAAGACTTTACACACTTCACGGCTACGACTTGAGGCAATCGAGCAAAACGGGCGACCAGCAGTGGGTCTTCGGCGACGACTTCGGTGATGGAGGAGCAGAACATGCCTATGCAAGAGAAGCGGCAGCAAATGCTAGCGTGGCAGTCTATACGGCAGCTAGATCAACCCATGCGGCTCCGATGACCAATCCGGATGCTGATCCAACGGCGATAACCAGCTGCCCCTGCCAATAGCCTCAACAACAATAGCAGGGACNTGGAGGACTACCTCACACAAGCTGTCAGCACATCTCGCACGTCAAGACTTTACACACTTCACGGCTACGACTTGAGGCAATCGAGCAAAACGGGCAACCAGCAGTGGGTCTTCGGCGACAACTTCGGTGATGGAGGAGCAGAACATGCCTATGCAAGAGAAGCGGCAGCAAATGCTAGCGTGGCAGTCTATACGGCAGCTAGATCAACCCATGCGGCTCCGATGACCAATCCGGATGCTGATCCAACGGCGATAACCAGCTGCCCCTGCCAATAGCCTCANCACTTGGTATCAGAGTGCAGCGGTGATGGAGAGGCATCCGACTGCTTTATCCATCTGGAGGACTACCTCACACAAGCTGTCAGCACATCTCGCACGTCAAGACTTTACACACTTCACGGCTACGACTTGAGGCAATCGAGCAAAACGGGCGACCAGCAGTGGGTCTTCGGCGACGACTTCGGTGATGGAGGAGCAGAACATGCCTATGCAAGAGAAGCGGCAGCAAATGCTAGCGTGGCAGTCTATACGGCAGCTAGATCAACCCATGCGGCTCCGATGACCAATCCGGATGCTGATCCAACGGCGATAACCAGCTGCCCCTGCCAATAGCCTCAACAACAATAGCAGGGACGACTGGTGGCATCAGACGGCAGGCGTGGATGAACAAGGAACTGGAGCATCGTATCTCTGTGCTCAAGGGGAACAATAGCCATCTGCTCCAACAGCTTAACATCATGATGGAGGCTCTTTCCAATGCAAGCGCACAAGAAGCGGTGCTTGTCGAGAAAAAAACCCGAAATTCTCAAAGCGAACCCAAAACTCATGGTTCCACTGGAACCGTTTGATCCTTCAAATTCTAAAGGACCGATGGTTTGGATGTGGCTAACGAGCCTGGAGGTTTACTTCACCGCTACTAGGGTCAACAAAGAACAAAAAAAAGTTGCCCTCACAGTCAATTTTGTGTGGCACGGCGCTAAGTTGGTGGTCAAATCTAAAGACCATCCAACAACAGCAGGAGACTAGCGGGACCTCATCAATCACCAACGGCACGTGTCTCATGTTGCCGACAGCAGGCGTTCTACCCTTGGAGCACATCAATCCACAATGGCAAGATGTGTTGACGCCACCAACCGACTGGAACAAACTCTCACGCGTGATATCTGCACGATTTGGACATTTGAACAAGAAGTCTGATGCAGTGTACATGCTCCAACGTCTCCATCACCAGTCCAACGTGGCAGAGTACACGGGGAGATTCCGGGAGACCATCACTGATGCAGACATCGCCTTGGAAGAACTCTGTTTTCACTACAACAATGGCCTCAAACGAGACATCCGACCGGCAATTGCAATTCAAAATGATTTGGCACCGATGATCGCAGCAGGAGAAAGGATAGACAGTGCCAACTACAACGCTTGGATCCAGGAATCCTACGACTGGAGACCTCCCAACCACAATTATCGAGGAAATGGAAAAAGACAGCCGGGGGACTCCTCCCCTCCGATGGAAGTAAACGTTATCAACCAGAGAGATACGCACACCTGCTACAACCGCCAAAAAGTCGTGCACATCGCTCGCAACTGTCGGAGCAAGCAGGAGGCCAAAAGAGGGGAAAATTCGCAGGAAATGAGTTGGAAAACTACAAAGGACAGGAGTAAAAGGCGCGACTATTGTCCCTGAGGAGCGATTTGCGCCATATGATCACCCATCTGAATGGCCTACTTTGCTGCAAAGGGCTTTTGAGATCGCAAAGTTTAATAAGGGGTACGAGGATGACCAACCGGTGATACTTCTAAAAGTCCAACCTCGAGGATGCGAAAGTCTCAGAACGGTACAGGCACATATTGGATGGAGGAGCTTCTCACAGTTTCGTAAGCAACGACATGGTCCACAAGTTTGGTTTGTAGACCAAACCAGGGGTGTTTGAAGGAAAACTTGGCGATAGGAGATTACATACACGGAGACTCTGAGAACCACTACAACTATTGGTGGGAGATATACGGGATGTTACGGCCTGGAGGTCCTGTCCAATGAGTGATCACAAAACTATTCTCGGACGACACTTCCTATACCGACACGATACAGCAGCAACGGAAACAGCGGCGACGTCTGCAAGGAAATCAACGGGGCCAGGTGACAACTTCCGCGCGTGGGACGGAAGACGACAGCGGAAGCAGTAGAGGTGGAAGCAGCAACGGAAGTCGCAGTAGCCGAAAGGCGACAACTGCACAACCGATACCGCTCAACGTGGCCAAACTCTGCATGCGATGAGGAGCTCGTGCGTGGCTCATACGTCTCGAGCCAATGGAAGAAGCAGAAGTGGTAGCTGCTGACACATGGACCTCATCAGCCTTATAGGCGTCAACAAAGTTCGCGATAGCAACTGAAGACTTCGCACCACTCATTCAAGAGTTTACAAGCGTCTTCCCTGATGAACTCCCAAAAACCATACCACCTCAACGGGACATTGACCATCGCATCACGTTGAAATCAGGCAGCTTACTCACAGTTAAAGGGGCGTATCCGATGAGCGATCACGAACTGTCCAAGTTGAAAAAAGAACTCAACGAGATGCTCGGTCAGGGGTTCATCCGCCCATCCACGTCACCATACGCCAGGCCAGTACTATTCNAAGCAGCAACGGAAGTCGCAGTAGCCGAAAGGCGACAACTGCACAACCGATACCGCTCAACGTGGCCAAACTCTGCATGCGATGAGGAGCTCGTGCGTGGCTCATACGTCTCGAGCCAATGGAAGAAGCAGAAGTGGTAGCTGCTGACACATGGACCTCATCAGCCTTATAGGCGTCAACAAAGTTCGTGATAGCAACTGAAGACTTCGCACCACTCATTCAAGAGTTTACAAGTGTCTTCCCTGATGAACTCCCGAAAACCATACCACCTCAACGGGACATTGACCATCGCATCACGTTGAAATCAGGCAGCTTACTCACAGTTAAAGGGGCGTATCCGATGAGCGATCACGAACTGTCCAAGTTGAAAAAAGAACTCAACGAGATGCTCGGTCAGGGGTTCATCCGCCCATCCACGTCACCATACGCCAGGCCAGTACTATTCGTGAAAAAGAAAATTGGTGAAATTCAGATGTGTGTGGACTATCGGGCGTTGAATGAGAGAAATATTTTGGAAAGCACTCGAAGTGCAACTTTGGTTGCCGTTCGATCAAGTTTTTGGGTCACGTCATCAGCGGCAAAAGGATCACCATGGATCCGAAGAAAGTGGCAGCAGTCACTGATTGGCTAACGCCAACCAACATTCGAGATGTCCAGGTTTTCCTCGACTTCTGTAGTTACTTCCGACGCTTTGCTTGGGATTACGCCCGAGTGTCAGTGCCTCTCTCTGAACTCACTCAGAAAGAAATTGAGCTGTGGTGGGGAGACAACGATCAAGAAGCGTTCCCCGCTTTGCGAAAAGCTTTGACCTCGGCGCCAGCCCTACGATTAGCTGATCAACCGGTCGGCTACATCATGGCAACAGACACTTCGGATGGAGCANTAGTTACTTCCGACGCTTTGCTTGGGATTACGCCCGAGTGTCAGTGCCTCTCTCTGAACTCACTCAGAAAGAAATTGAGCTGTGGTGGGGAGACAACGATCAAGAAGCGTTCCCCGCTTTGCGAAAAGCTTTGACCTCGGCGCCAGCCCTACGATTAGCTGATCAACCGGTCGGCTACATCATGGCAACAGACACTTCGGATGGAGCAATCGGTGTAGTTTTCTTGCAAGACTATGGCAACGGCGAGTAACCGGTGGCATACATGTCGCAAAAACTATGAGGATCGGCACTCAAATTCAGCGTACACGAGAATGAGATGCTGGCAGTCCTACATGCATTAAAGACGTGGCGATGATGTCTTGAATGCTGCAGATGCATTGTGTGCAAAGAACACCATGCTCTTAAATACTTGAAGACACAGCCAAACCTCAGCCGACGTCAAACCCAATGGATGGAGTTCCTCGAATCTGGGTTCAACTATGATATCGAGTACCGGCCTGGCAGTATCAACCCCGTAGATGCACTTAGTCGACAACCAGACCTAATGGCTAAGGCAGCAACACTACATTTATAGCGAGATGCGTATCTTGAGCGGCTGTTCACACGAGGCTATGATCAGCATGAAAATGTTGGCAAAAAACTACTAGTGGGACAAGATGCAATCCGACGTAGCCAATTTGTGCATATCCTCTGACATGTGTGAGCGACAAAAATCTTCTGCAACCGCTCCCCATTCCAACAAAACCATGGATTGACATCTCCATGGACTTCGTCATGGGATTACCGGTCAAACCTGAGGGATATGACGCAATCCTCGTGGTTGTCGACAGGNACCCCGTAGATGCACTTAGTCGACAACCAGACCTAATGGCTAAGGCAGCAACACTACATTTATAGCGAGATGCGTATCTTGAGCGGCTGTTCACACGAGGCTATGATCAGCATGAAAATGTTGGCAAAAAACTACTAGTGGGACAAGATGCAATCCGACGTAGCCAATTTGTGCATATCCTCTGACACGTGTGAGCAACAAAAATCTTCTGCAACCGCTCCCCATTCCAACAAAACCATGGATTGACATCTCCATGGACTTCGTCATGGGATTGCCGGTCAAACCTGAGGGATATGACGCAATCCTCGTGGTTGTCGACAGGTTTTCTAAAATGTCCCATTTCATCCCGAAAACGACCACTGTCACTACTGAGGAAAGAGCACGACTGTTTTTTAACAGCATCGTGTGGATACACGGTATGTCGAGAACCATCACAAGCGACAGGGATGGTCGATTTACAAGCTGTTTTTGGCATGAACTGATGACTCGCTATGGCAGCCAAATTCAACTATCAACGGGATTTCATCCTCAAACCGATGGCCAAACGGAGCGAGCCAATCAGATGCTTGAACAGCTTCTCTGAACATTATGCGAATCTCATGGGACGGATTGCACACAAAAACTCCTGACCGCCAAAATCACATAGAATTCGGCAATTGCCTCCACGATGTGCAAAACTCCGTTTGAAGTGGTATTTGGCGAACTTCCTGCCACACCAGGCGGACTACACAGCCAAAGCAACGGTTGACTTCCAATGCCGAGACTTTTCCATCATCTCGGAACGAACACGGTAGAAACTCATGAAGATAGAAGCAACGATGAAACGAGTAGTTGACCGACATCGATGTGACGACGTTTTTGTCATCGGCAAAAAAGTCCTCCTCAGCTCAGCCCACATCAAACTTCACATAGCTGACTTTTTGAATCTCAAACCCAAATGGTTGGGACCATTTGAAATCGAGCACATGCAAACTCCCATGGTTGCACAACTCAAACACCCCAAAACTATGCAAGTTCATCCAGTGTTCCATACCAGCAGACGTAAGCACTACCGAGACCCCGGAGAGAACTTCCCCGATAGGGTTTACCCTCCCCCTCCTCCCGTTCAAATGGACTAGGATACAGAATGCTTCATCGAGAACATCCTCGGCCATCGACAACACTGAAAAACAAGTGGCATCGCTACGACATCGCGCACAACAGTTGGGAATCCTATGATAACTTCTGAGACGTTTATCACCTAATCGACGGCTATTACCGCCATTACCGAGTTGCATCTGTACGCACGCCAGAACGTCGCTGATGAAAGGGAGGGAATTGTTTCATACCAGACATACCACAAGTCCCTAATCTTTCCGAGTGGGCATTTATGTCATTACACACACAGTATATTGTACGTTGAGACTCCGAATTTCACCTCACCCTCTAGTGAACCTTCCCGAAATTTCTGACAGCTTCAACAAATCTCAAGAACCTACGACCTAGAAGTCTCACAACCTTTCGGTCGACTTCTCGATGCACCGAGACAAGTATGGATTTATGAAGATTCATCTCTTATCTTCACCGTCGATTCTCAAAGGCCCCCGAGTTCTCGGCGTTCCTTCTTGAATCCGACCACTCACGACACAAATCCTCACGCATCGCTCGACAATCGACCCAAAGACCCGACAATGTCTCATTCATAACTACACACTTGTATACATACATTCAATCATTTCGACACTTGTCATCAAAGTACACTTGCCGCTAATCATAAACTGCTCAAGTGTCCCAAATTCTAATCGTATTCTGCCTCGCAACTTCTACCTGTTCACCATCTACGCCAAGGATTCCAATCGATGCCCGTCAGTTGAAATCCCCGGCGCTCCAAGAATTGGGAGTTGAAAACTCCCCATTTGTTACTTTTATTCTGTTCAGCTTTCTACCCATGTTTGTTGTACAAATCGTTAACAAACCCATCCCATTATTACACTCTGGGCTATAAGGTTTTGTTTTTGCATGGGCACCTGCTGGGCCCTATTGTAGCGGGGCCCTGGAGGTTCCCTTTCAATGCATAGGAAATCTTGGACCCCCCGTCAAACTACCCCCGAATTATCACAAACCCCTCTGTAAAGGCGTTCGTGACTGTTGGACAAAAACACGTGACGTTGGCATGTCGGTATGACATGCCATGCAATGTTGAAATGCTGTCTTTTGACAAAAAAGAGGGGTATAACATTTTTTTCTAAACTTGAAACCCACCTTTGTGCACAAGGGGTAAATGAGGCTTATTGTTGTGAGGTAGGAGAAAATCAGGCTTATTGTTCCATGTTAGCGACGAATGAGGCTTATTGTTCCAAGGTAGAGGGGAATAAGACTTATTCTCTCTGAAGAGGGATGTATGGTCATTCCGCCCTTTCCCTTGTATGCTTGAAACCTCAGAGGGCTACCTTAGCACCCAACGTAACCCAGCGTAAGGGTTGCACCACCAAGAATTAATATTTTNACAAAAAAGAGGGGTATAACATTTTTTTCTAAACTTGAAACCCACCTTTGTGCACAAGGGGTAAATGAGGCTTATTGTTGTGAGGTAGGAGCAAATCAGGCTTATTGTTCCATGTTAGCGACGAATGAGGCTTATTTGTTCCAAGGTAGAGGGGAATAAGACTTATTCTCTGTGAAGAGGGATGTATGGTCATTCCGCCCTTTCCCTTGTATGCTTGAAACCTCAGAGGGCTACCTTAGCACCCAACGTAACCCAGCGTAAGGGTTGCACCACCAAGAATTAATATTTTCTCAACGGAAGAGACTTGAGGTGTTACACCAAACGGAACATACGTGGTCCACATGGATGAGGTACTGGGCAGTAAATGATTCGATGACTTTGGATAGATGGATAATTTTTATTAAGTAGTAAGTGTCCGTCGATGAAAACTTTGTAAGTCATGCGTACAATGACGAGAATAACAATGAGGCATATGTTGGGTGCTCAGGATTCAAGCCGAGCGACGCTTGTGAGGTTGCACTGTGACTAGCTGCTTTGAACAGCTCCACCAAGAAGTTGGGGGGCTTCGAGTATGTTGTGGCACAGTTCCATGANGTGGTCCACATGGATGAGGTACTGGACAGTAAATGATTCGATGACTTTGGATAGATGGATAATTTTTATTAAGTAGTAAGTGTCCGTCGATGAAAACTTTGTAAGTCATGCGTACAATGACGAGAATAACAATGAGGCATATTTACAGCATTGTTTTTTGCCACTTAACCAGGTACTCGGTCGTCTTTCTACGGTGCCGATGTCTGAGGATGTCTTCAATCACGTACTCCATATCCCCGTCCACGGGTACAAGAGGCTGAGGTGTGACGTCTCTGCTGGGGTTCCAATAGTGCTTGCGCTTGGTGATGTGGAAGACAGGGTAGATAATCATGTTGTTTGGTAGGTGAAGGCAAGTGACAATAGNATACGTGGTCCACATGGATGAGGTACTGGACAGTAAATGATTCGATGACTTTGGATAGATGGATAATTTTTATTAAGTAGTAAGTGTCCGTCGATGAAAACTTTGTAAGTCATGCGTACAATGACGAGAATAACAATGAGGCATATGTTGGGTGCTCAGGATTCAAGCCGAGCGACGCTTGTGAGGTTGCACTGTGACTAGCTGCTTTGAACAGCTCCACCAAGAAGTTGGGGGGCTTCGAGTATGTTGTGGCACAGTTCCATGAAAGTCCACCATCGTCAAGAAGTAGGCCAAACACAATAAAAAAATCAGTATGATTTGGGAAATCTCTGTCAAACTTTCTGGAAAGTGGCCGAAGCTTTCACAACCTTGTAGAAAAGAACACTGGAGGTTGAGGCAGGTGGCCAAATTTCCCTCGGCCGGTCGGCGTAAAAATCCTAAGGTCTTCGCACGGTGGGCCATAAACTTAAGGACATAAATGCACACTTGTAAATTTGAGGAAACACGTGAACGTCAAGAACATTACACTTCCCCCCATTGAAGCCACGACGTTCTGGCGAGTAAGTTGACGTAGACCGGTGATGGTGGTAGTAGCCGTCAGTCCGATAATCGATCTCTCAGAGTTTGTCGTAGGGCTCCCAGTTTTTGTGTACAGCATTGTTTTTTGCCACTTAACCAGGTACTCGGTCGTCTTTCTACGGTGCCGATGTCTGAGGATGTCTTCAATCACGTACTCCATATCCCCGTCCACGGGTACAAGAGGCTGAGGTGTGACGTCTCTGCTGGGGTTCCAATAGTGCTTGCGCTTGGTGATGTGGAAGACAGGGTAGATAATCATGTTGTTTGGTAGGTGAAGGCAAGTGACAATAGGGGTTTGCATCCGCTCAATCTCAAATGGCTCCAATCAGCAGGGTTTGAGCTTTCCGTAGTCCTATCCTCGGAGTTTGATGTTCACCGAGTTGAGGAGGATGCAATTGCCAGCGCTGAACATGTTATCAATGCCATGCCGGTTGGCTGCTCACTTCATAGCTGCTTGTGTCTTTGTGAGGGTTTGTTTTGTTTCCTTCTTGACATTGGAGAAATTCCTATGGTGGATGTCAACCACGACAATGTTTCTCTAGCTCTGTAGTCCTGCCGGTGTGGTGAGAAGATTTCTACAGACTAATTTGAATGTGATTTTACCCGTTACAGTGGAAGTAGTGAAGTTGTATTTGAGTCTGGCAATTGGCAGTTTGGCTGCCCAATCTGTGTCGTGTGGCTTGCGTAAAGTGCGGAGAAATTGTTCGAGCATCTGATTGGTCTACTCGGTTTTCCCGTTGATTTGAGGATGAAACATCATTCATAGCTTGATCCAACTACCATAGTGCGTCTACCATAGTGAAGTGGCCGTTTTGGTCACTGATGATGGTACGTGGTACGCTGTAAAGCCTTACATTCTGATTCAAGAATAACCATGATGTTCCTTCTTCACAGACCGTTCCTGTGACGGTGGTCATCGTTGGGATTAATTGTGACATTTTTTAAGATCTTTCCACCACCACAAGGATGGCATTGTATCCCTCGGGGGTAGCGGGCAATCCTGTAACGAAGTCCATGCTCATTTCAATCCATGAATCTGTTGAAACAGGGAGTGGCTGGAGTAGTCCGGGCAGTCTGGTGTGATGATATCTTTGGCACCGACAGGTATCACATGTTTTCCACATGGGTGACATGTTGGTCTGCATCTTGTGCCATGAGGAGTACTTTTCCAGCTTCTCAAGTATCTTGTCCTTGTTCAAGTATCTTTTGGAACGGTGTCATGGCATTCCTTGTTCGGTGGTACAACAACATGACGGGTAAATCGTTGTTGCCTGAAGGGGTCATCGAACCAGATTTTGGATTTTTTGTTGTCGCCAAACTCCTTGTAACTCTTCGTGAATATCCTTATGAGGTATGGGTCTCGATTGAAGAGTAATGTATTGATCTTGCCCATCAGATCTGGTCGCCAACGTAGAGCATCTCCTGGATGTGCTCCTTCAGGTGAGTACGCGACGCCANGTAACGAAGTCCATGCTCATTTCAATCCATGAATCTGTTGAAACAGGGAGTGGCTGGAGTAGTCCGGGCAGTCTGGTGTGATGATATCTTTGGCACCGACAGGTATCACATGTTTTCCACATGGGTGACATGTTGGTCTGCATCTTGTGCCATGAGGAGTACTTTTCCAGCTTCTCAAGTATCTTGTCCTTGTTCAAGTATCTTTTGGAACGGTGTCATGGCATTCCTTTTTCGGTGGTACAACAACATGACGGGTAAATCGTTGTTGCCTGAAGGGGTCATCGAACCAGATTTTGGATTTTTTGTAGTCGCCAAACTCCTTGTAACTCTTCGTGAATATCCTTATGAGGTATGGGTCTCGATTGAAGAGTAATGTATTGATCTTGCCCATCAGATCTGGTCGCCAACGTAGAGCATCTCCTGGATGTGCTCCTTCAGGTGAGTACGCGACGCCATAGTAAAATTTGGACTCCAAGAACTCCTTCCATCTAGTTTATCGATAGTTCATTTTTATTTGTATCTTGAGATATTTAAGTGCAACGTGGTTGGTGCAGACAATGCATCGTCGGAATTTTAAGAAGCACCGCCATGTGTTCAACGCTTGCATGAATGCGAGTGTTTCTTCTTCGTGTCCCGCGTAGTTGAGTTGTTGCCCGCGTAATTTCCTTCACATGTACGGGACCGGTTGTTCTCTACCGCCATTGTCTCAGAGGAGAATGGCTCCGATTGCTCAATTAGACACATTGGTGGCCATGATGTAGTTCACCGTCAAATCTTCCAACCGTAAGGCCGGCGCCGAAGTGAGAGCGTTCTTCAAAGAGTTGAATTTTTCTTTCTTCGCTGTTGTCCCCCCCCCCCCCCCCCATTCCACTTTGTGGTTTTTGGAGTGAGATTGGAGAGTGGCATTGACACGCGAGAGTGGTCCTCTACAAATCGGTGGTAGTAGTTTCTGAAGCCCAAACACACTTGTACGTCCCGCGCATTCGTCGGCGTCAGCCGATCAGTGACTATCTCCATGTTTTTTGGGACCATGGTGATTCCCCCGCCAATGATGTGGCCCTGAAACTTGATTGGACGGCGACCAAAATCACATTTCTTTTTCTTTGGAGATTTCTCTCTTTGCAAAATCTTGACATCTATTTGGATGTTTCCATTGTGGTCCTCCGGGCTGTAGCTGTACAGTAGCATTTCTTTGAGATATACAATGACGGATTAGTCGAGATATGAGTGAAGAATGTTGTAAATTGCTAACATCAATTTTGTAGAGACGTTTGTGATTCCAAACAGAATGACTGTGAACTTGAAGTACCTGTATTCTGTACGGAATGCTGTGTTCTTGACGTCCTTATCAGCTTCACGGATTTCATGATAGCTACTGCGTAGGTCGATTATGTTGAAAACTAAAGACCGCAGAGATGGTAAAAAATTCCGTTCGCTTATGGAAGAGGGTAGTGGTCCTTAATGGTGATGTCGTTCAACGCTCGGTAACCCATGCACATCCACAGCTTCTCAGTTTTCTTCTTCACAAAAAATACAGGTGTCGCAAAGGGTGACATGGAATGTAACAAGGTGCCCCTACTTTTCTGGCATACTCGGGGCTCCAGCTAAATTTTGGGGCCATCTGGACCATTTTCCGTTTTTAAAAACATTTAGGTCGCGATAGAGCTCAATTCCACTTGAGTTTAGACCCAAGGAGGAGGAGGAAGCGAGTTTGCGAGTATTCACCATATGCCAAGGGCGTGTTTTACTTGCAGCCTTGCATTGCATTCCGCACACACAACGCGAGGGTGGCTTCACCCTCTGGGCAAGCACTGTACCAACTACGCTACCCACCAAGAGGCCCTCTCAAAGGAAGACGTCCAACAACGGACGTGTTCAATGGCAGCAGAGAAACCGATGACTGCGACTGTGGAACGGTCATAGTATGTCTAGTGGCATGCACAACACGGCGACCGCACTCACCGCCAGGAGACATACACGGTGATGTCCAGTTCACAAAATGGCTCACCGGAGAAGCGTGTCTCCATCACAAAAGAACGCAAGATTAAAAGCAAACCGTCGGTCTGGATAGATTGACGGCCAGGGCCTTCTCGTACTGACCATCAGGTGCAATTAGGGCATCGGGTGTAGGTGCAAGCCGCTTGTTAGAGAAAGCTAGGGGAGGAGTAGGCTAGGGCCGGAGCTAGCCACTTAGACATTTTCAATACTGTGTGCATTTCTCATTGTAGTTAACCTGTCATAACCTGTAATAACCAGTGTTATGCAGTTATGTCTTCCAGAAATCTTCAAGTCTATCTTTCCGCTCTGACTGTGCTCTCCACACTCCAACGCAAAACATCCAAAGAGCACACACTCTTACATGGAAGGTCCTATGAACTCCTGACTGAGCATCTCGTCCAGCTGCTTCTTGAGTTTGGTTTTCTCGTGATCGCTCATCTGATAGGTCCCTTTCATTGTTGGTCTATTACCCGGCTTCAGGTCTATCTGATGGTCAATGATGGGTTGCGGAGGCAGCTCTCAGGAGAGTTCATGATGGATGAATCCCTTCAACCCCTTGAGTGATGTGAAATACTCTGGAACAGCTGCAAACTTCTGGGATGTTGAGGCCGTTGTGGTCGCTTCGGCAGCTGCGACTTTATCTTCTTCTCTTGTCTCCATGTGGACTAGCCACGCTTGAGCTCCGTGCCGCAGGTACCTCTTAGCCATGTCTAGAGATATCGGCTGGCATTTTGCGGGTGCTACATTTTCCTCTGCTGCTTCCACCTCTGCTGGTTCCCGTAATTGCCTCTGTGTCATGAGTCTCTCGACCAGAGGAAAATGTCATTTTCTGGCTGACATAGACTGATGCACAGCTCCAATCTACCTGCGGACTATGCAAGTACAAAAAGTACCACTAGAGGATGATTTTGTGGTTGCTCATTGGGTAGCTCCTTCAGATCGTTACATTGTCCAGATCTCCGATTTCTAGTCGGAGGGATTTGCAAAGTCCACGGATCTATGTTCTTCCATCGACGATTTTTCCTTCAAACACTTCAGGTTCTTTCTAGAAACCTAGCTTCTTGACCATGTTGTTGCTGACGGAACTATGAGAAGAACCTCCGTCAAGTCTTCTCGGAACCGTTTCATGACTTTTGTAATCCCTTGGATGCACTTGTAGCAGTATTGCCGGATGGTCGTCCTTGTACCCCTCGTCAAACTTTGCAATCCCAGGAACCCTTGTCTGCGGTGATGTTTGCCTCCTAGATGGGTGATTGGTGAGGACAGATTTTTTTAACCGGATAGAAGCCTTGTCGTCTACTCCTGCCACTTCCTGTTTCACAACTCTTCACTCTTTCTCGGTGCCTCCCCCTCGCTTTTTGGTCTGTTGATGCCGACTTTGACAATCGTGTGAGATACGACCTGTCTTTCTGCAAGACCAGCAGAGGCGTTCATTACGTTGATCGATGGCGTCAATCTCCATTGGAGACGTGGTTTCTGCTGATTGCAACTTTCCTCTGCCACAATAAGAGTTATGGCTTTGGGGTCGCCGGCGGTTGGGTTCTTGCATCCGATCATTGTAGTCGGTGATGTCAATGCAACTGCTTGCTACGATCCTTCACAGAAGGTCATCCTGGATGCTAAAAATGGTGATTGCTGGCTAAACATCTCACTTGAGGCCGTTGTAGTAAAAGTCGAGTCTGTTTGGGATGAGGTTTTTGCCAGTCATAATCTTGCAGAATTGCCACATGTACTCCACTGCGCTGAACTGTTCACATTGGCGTTGAAGCCAGTACTGTGCATCAGATTTATTGCTTAGTTTTTCACAGCAGGAAGGTGTAACAGGTGCGAAGTCGTTCCATGTTTCCAGTGGCGGAGGGAGTTGTTTCATGTCAGATTCATCNACATGTACTCCACTGCGCTGAACTGTTCACATTGGCGTTGAAGCCAGTACTGTGCATCAGATTTATTGCTTAGTTTTTCACAGCAGGAAGGTGTAACTGGTGCGAAGTCGTTCCATGTTTCCAGTGGCGGAGGGAGTTGTTTCATGTCAGATTCATCTATTTGAGAGGAGTACGTCTGTGGTTGACAATGTGAGAGCAGTCGTGTGAGCCATTGATCTGGCTCCGTTGGTCTCCTGCTACTGTTGGATGGTGTTTGCATGGGACGACCAACTCAAAGCCATGGCATGCAAGAGCGAGGCCATGAGGTCAATCTTCTTTTTGTCATTGTTGATCACAACAGCGGTGACCTACACCTCCAAAATCTTCAGCCACATCCTGAATTTCTTTCCTCTCTAGTTGGAAAGATTGAATGACTTAGGGAGTGCCGGTTGAATCTGGGATTCACTCAAGAGTTGGATATTTCTGTGTGTGCGCTCTGCTTCATGTGCACGAGAAATCCAAAACTCTTTCATCACCGTATTGAGTTGTTGGATTAAATTGGTGTTGAGGCTCTTGAGTCATGAAAGCTTCTGGTACACGTATTCATTAATGCGAGCTTGTCGGCCAATGCGTCCCATTGCACTATATGTTGTCCCAACGGACAATGGTGACGACGAAGGAATTGCTGAGCCCAAGTGATGGATGTGAGGGTGCCTGAAAGTGACGAAAATGGGTTGCTCGATAAAAATCATCATACACTACAGATGGATAGAGGATGGAACTCAAATCACAGTTCATTTGAGTGAGATGGTTTTTCAAAGTTTTGAGATCATGGTTCGGGTCCAACTAGCAACGAGAGCACTTTTTGCACAAAAGGTGGCCATAATTATTGACCAGGATGGTTGAGAGCGGCCTTCAAGGAGAAAACATGGCTGGAGGGCCTTCAGGAGACTTCAAAGAAGGAGAATTCAAAGATTATTGGCCGTGCTGGCCGTAGGAGATAATTCTTATGCATGACAATGTGACTGCCACTCATTCTGCTAGGCGAGGAGTGTGCTAGTAGGTTAATTTTGACAGAGTGTATCTCAGTGCTCCTTTGGCCAAATGAGGCATGTAAGTTCTTTTTAGAAAGCTGTGATAGTTTTATTTCTCACTCAATCTTCAGCTCCGATATTTTCATTCTCTGCATCCCTCTATTTTCTTCCAAAGTTTCTGTTTCTGAAACATATAATTCCCTCTCACGAACAGTTGGTCCTGCCTAGGTGGCTCTTAGCAAGCCTGATCACCTCCCTGAGGGCTGCCCAATCTTTCATCAGTGGTACCAGAGCTAGAAAAAGGCTTTACTTTATCCTTGAGGTGCTCCTTGCAGCCTGATGTGTGAGAGATTTGTTTGGGGGCTCAACGTTGTACTACCATGGCAAAATTCGCTTCTGAGGTGGCTGGCGTCAACATCGCCAAGTTTGAAGGCAAGAACTTCTTCAACTGGAACCACAACATGAAGATGGTGCTGATGGAGAAGGATTTCTAGAAACAGATGGTTGAGGAGGAGAAGGAACCAGCAGAAGAATCTCTCACTTGGTGAGGCCAGTGCGTACCGCAAAAAGCATGACCGCGTCCTGGCCACCATCTATCTCTACCTTGCCGAACGGTAGCAACTCCTTGTCCGGAGCATCCTTGTGCTAAAGGAGGTCTGGAGAAAGCTTGATTCCACTTATGCTTCCAATTCAATCCTCAATAACATGCAGCTGCGTCATTGCTTTCACACTGTGAAGATGGATGAGTCCGGATCTACGATTGACTACATCAACATGGTGAAGTTTCTTACTAACCATCTTGCTGCAATTGAGGTCCCGGTCAAGGAACATGTGCTCATGCTGACCATCCTCTCTGGCCTTGCCAGCAGCTGTACTCCTCTGATTGTTGCCCTGGACAAGCGTGGTAACAAGCTATTCCTCAATGACGTGGAGGAGAGCCAGCTGTTCGAGGAGGAGCGTCGCAAAGGAGACGAGGGCGGAAGCGGACTGGACGTTGCTCTCATCACCAACTCTGGTCACGGGGATGGTGCTGCATCTACCAGGGGCTATAGCGGAGGAGGGAAGAAGAGGGGGAGCTGAAACTACTGCAAGAAGCCGGGCCATTGGGTGCGTGAATGCCAGAAGAAGAAGGTGGACCTTCTGGCTAGAGTAGGAGCGGGAAATCAAACCGGAGCTTCTGTGAATGCAACAGATTAGGAGAGTGGATTCTTGACTATTATCTGGTTCCTGTATGTCTCTGAGAACACCGCCTTGTTCTGGATTGTTGACTCGGAGCCGAGTCAGCGTTGGAGGCTAGAGACGGAAACACGACATCGGCCTGTGCCACCACCGGCTTGGTCACCTTGGCTTTGGCGCCATCATCTACATGCCGCAGATGGTTCGCGGCCTGGAGCTGAAGGGGGTGAAGCAGCCAGGTGCATCAATGTGTGAGAGCTGCTTTGAAGAGAAGAAAGCCTGTTCTTCTTTCACAAGGAAAGGAAAGGNACCAACTCTGGTCACGGGGATGGTGCTGCATCTACCAGGGGCTATAGCGGAGGAGGGAAGAAGAGGGGGAGCTGAAACTACTGCAAGAAGCCGGGCCATTGGGTGCGTGAATGCCAGAAGAAGAAGGTGGACCTTCTGGCTAGAGTACGAGCGGGAAAGCAAACCGGAGCTTCTGTGAATGCAACAGATTAGGAGAGTGGATTCTTGACTATTATCTGGGTCCTGTATGTCTCTGAGAACACCGCCTTGTTCTGGATTGTTGACTCGGAGCCGAGTCAGCGTTGGAGGCTAGAGACGGAAACACGACATCGGCCTGTGCCACCACCGGCTTGGTCACCTTGGCTTTGGCGCCATCATCTACATGCCGCAGATGGTTCGCGGCCTGGAGCTGAAGGGGGTGAAGCAGCCAGGTGCATCAATGTGTGAGAGCTGCTTTGAAGAGAAGAAAGCCTGTTCTTCTTTCACAAGGAAAGGAAAGGAGGTGGTTGAGCTTCTCTCACACGTTAACTTTGATTTTTGCGGTCCCATGCCATCACAGTCCTTGTCCGGCAAGTTGTACCTTTTCATATTCATTGATGAAAAGTCAAGAAGGACGTAGGTATCCTTCCAAGCTGGAAAGGATGAGTGTACTGATGCTTTCAAGGTGTGGATTTCTGTGTCACAAACTGAGAGTGGCACGCGGATGAAGGTGCTTAATACCGATGGTGGAGGAGAATACCTCTCCAACGACTTTCGTAACTACCTCAAGCGTCACGGGATCCGACACGAGATCACTCCAACTGGAATGGCATGGTTGAAAGCACTAATTGCACACTCATGGAGCGAGTTTGCAGCATGCTGCAAAATGTGGAGCTCCTGCCAACCTTTTAGGCGGAAGAGGTCAACACTGCCGTGTACCTGAAAAACCGGAGTTCCACGTGCGNGAGTGGCACGCGGATGAAGGTGCTTAACACCGATGGTGGAGGAGAATACCTCTCCAACGACTTTCATAACTACCTCAAGCGTCACGGGATCCGACACGAGATCACTCCAACTGGAATGGCATGGTTGAAAGCACTAATTGCACACTCATGGAGCGAGTTTGCAGCATGCTGCAAAATGTGGAGCTCCTGCCAACCTTTTAGGCGGAAGAGGTCAACACTGCCGTGTACCTGAAAAACCGGAGTTCCACGTGCGNACCGATGGTGGAGGAGAATACCTCTCCAACGACTTTCGTAACTACCTCAAGCGTCACGGGATCCGACACGAGATCACTCCAACTGGAATGGCATGGTTGAAAGCACTAATTGCACACTCATGGAGCGAGTTTGCAGCATGCTGCAAAATGTGGAGCTCCTGCCAACCTTTTAGGCGGAAGAGGTCAACACTGCCGTGTACCTGAAAAACCGGAGTTCCACGTGCGTCATGCCATTGATGTCACTCAAGAAGGCATGGACGGGATGCAAGACAACAATGATGCACCTAAAAGTCTTCAGGTGTGAAGTGTTTTTGCACATACCTGCTGGCAACCGGAACAAGCTGGAAGCAAAGTTGGTGAAGGCGGCCTTCCTTGGCTACGACACCATGGGATACCGCCTCTACAACCTTGCTATACGCAAGATCATCCGCAGCCATGACGTGGTCTTTCAAGAGGACGTGAAGGGATGGACTTGGAGCTTTATGTCTACAGGCCCACTTGCTCCCGCACTTGAACCTAAGGTGGAAGAAGATCCGGTAGCACAAGAGGACAATGCGGAAGATGGTGGTGATAGTAGCGATGAGAAGGAGGTGGAGGAAGCTGAGAAGGAGAAGGATCCAGCAGCCAAAGTGGATGAGGAAGAGCAGCAAAACAATCCACAAAAGCTGCCACAGAGGTCTGCATGCCTCAACAAAGATATAGAGGAAAGTGGGACGCACCTACGGCAGTCTGAGAGGCAGACGCAACAGGGGAAGAGACCGAACCTGTTCNTGGCAACCGGAACAAGCTGGAAGCAAAGTTGGTGAAGGCGGCCTTCCTTGGCTACGACACCATGGGATACCGCCTCTACAACCTTGCTATACGCAAGATCATCCGCAGCCATGACGTGGTCTTTCAAGAGGACGTGAAGGGATGGACTTGGAGCCTTATGTCTACGGGCCCACTTGCTCCCGCACTTGAACCTAAGGTGGAAGAAGATCCGGTAGCACAAGAGGACAATGCGGAAGATGGTGGTGATAGTAGTGATGAGAAGGAGGTGGAGGAAGCTGAGAAGGAGAAGGATCCAGCAGCCAAAGTGGATGAGGAAGAGCAGCAAAACAATCCACAAAAGCTGCCACAGAGGTCTGCATGCCTCAACAAAGATATAGAGGAAAGTGGGACGCACCTACGGCAGTCTGAGANTTATGTCTACAGGCCCACTTGCTCCCGCACTTGAACCTAAGGTGGAAGAAGATCCGGTAGCACAAGAGGACAATGCGGAAGATGGTGGTGATAGTAGCGATGAGAAGGAGGTGGAGGAAGCTGAGAAGGAGAAGGATCCAGCAGCCAAAGTGGATGAGGAAGAGCAGCAAAACAATCCACAAAAGCTGCCACAGAGGTCTGCATGCCTCAACAAAGATATAGAGGAAAGTGGGACGCACCTACGGCAGTCTGAGAGGCAGACGCAACAGGGGAAGAGACCGAACCTGTTCTCCGCTCCACCACCAACGGAGTCCTCTGACCTCAAGCTCCTCTTCCTTACCATCACCTATGAACCAGCCACCTTCAATAAACCCATGCGCAGTGCCAATACGGCAGATTGGCGTGCCATAGCGGACGAGGAGTATGGTGCACTCATGAAGAACGGCGCCTGGACCCTCGAGGAAGCTCCACGTGGCAGCCGGGTGAACGGGTGCCTTTGGATCTTCAGGCGCAAGCGTGGTGCCAATGGTAAGGTGCTCAGGTACAAAGCATGGCTGGTTACAAAGGGTTATGCACAGACTGAGGGTGTGGATTACAATGAGGCATTTGCACCTATTGCCAAGTTTCTGTCCATCGGAGCGAGGCTCGCCCTTGCTACTGCTATGGACTCGGAGGTGCACCAAATGGATGTGAAGTGGGCATTTCTGAATGGTGACCTTGAGGAGGATGTGTACATGGAGCAACCGGAGGAGTATGTGGTGGAAGGGAAGGGGGAGTTTTTGTGCAAGCTTGTGAAGGTCTCTACGACCTGAAGCAAGCACCGCGAGCTGGTACCACAAGATGGATGAGCAGCTGGCTGGCCTTGGCTTTATGCAGAGTGAAGGTGACCGTGCAGTATATGGTCGCACGTAAGAGGCAAGTCAGGTTATCATCTTGCCCTACGTTGATAACTTGCTCATTGCCTCTGACTCCAAGTCTCTTTTGAATGATGTGAAGCAGTACCTTGCTGCCTGGTTTGACATGAAACACATGGGAGAGCTCAGTTACTACCTTGGCCTTCAAGTCAAGTGCGACCGACAGAAGCACACCTTTGTGCTTTCGCAGAGCACGTAAGTGAGCGACGTCGTCAAGCGCTTCAACATGGCAGGAGCGCGCAAGGCTGTAACAGTTATGGAACTGGGAGCGCAGCTGAGCATGAAGCAGACTCCCCACTGCATGCAAGAGAGAAGCCACATGGAATCACTGTCATACGAGGCAGCAATTGGATGCCTCATGTACGCAGCGGTCAACACACACCTCGACATCAGCCAAGCAGTGGGAGTGCTCAGCAAGTTTTGCGCAAATCTGGGCGTCCCGTATTGGGAGGCCCTCGAGAAAGTGTTGCGCTACCTTGACAGCAGCAGTAGCCTTTGCCTCACCTTCAACAGAAACAACAGCCCCATCTTCATCGGCTACAGCAACGCATATTGGGGAGGTGCCCTGGACACAAGGAGGTCAACAAATGGGTTTGTGCTTCTACTCGGGGTAGGTGCAATCAGTTGGAGGAGCAAAAAACAAGAGTGTGTCGTCCTCTCCTCCACCGCAGTAGAGTTTATCGCCCTGAGTAAAGGAGCAAAGGAAGCCGTGTGGCTGTGTGAACTACTAGCAAGCCTTGGATAGCAGCAGACCGCAGCTACCACCATCTATAGTGACAACATGAGCGCCATTGCTCTAACCAAGAATGCAGAGTTTCACGCCCGCACCGAGCACATCAACCTGTAATACCACTTCATCTGTGAGCTTGTGGTGAAGCAGGTGGTGCAAATCAAGTTTTTTCCTTTAAGCATGATGTTGGTAGACTTTCTCACCAAGCCGTTGGCAACACACTGCTTTCAATAGTTAAGGGGAAAGTGCAGACTTATGTGATCTTTATTGTCACAAAATAGGGGGTTGATAGATATGACGGTGCCAGAAAGTGACAAGAATTGATTGCTTGATAAAAATTATCTGATACTAGATGCATGGAGGATGTTTAAGAGATTCCAGTGCACTTTACAGAACTCAATTCAGAGTCTGTTTGAGTGAGATATGATTCTTCAAGGTTTGGAGATCATGGTTCGGGTTCAAGTGGCGACCAGAGCACTTTCAAAACAAAAGGTGGCCAGAATTATTGACCAGGACTGCTGAGAGCGGCCTTCAAGGAGAAAAGGCAACTGGAGGAACAGCAGGAGACTTCGAGGAGGGAGAATTTGAAGATTACGTGGACGCCGTAGGATACATAATTCTCATGCATGACAATGCGACTGCTGCTCACCCCATTAGGCAAGGAGTGTGCTAGAGGATTAACTTTAACAGAGTGTATTTCAATGCTCCCTTGGCCACATGAGGTGCATTAGGGCTTGTTAGAAAGATGAGATCCTGTGATTTTTCACTCGTCAACTTTGATGTTCTTGTTCTATGCGTTCCTACATTTGCTTCCAACGTTTCTGTCTGTGCAANAGAGATTCCAGTGCACTTTACAGAACTCAATTCAGAGTCTGTTTGAGTGAGATATGATTCTTCAAGGTTTGGAGATCATGGTTCGGGTTCAAGTGGCGACCAGAGCACTTTCAAAACAAAAGGTGGCCAGAATTATTGACCAGGATGGCTGAGAGCGGCCTTCAAGGAGAAAAGGCAACTGGAGGAACAGCAGGAGACTTCGAGGAGGGAGTATTTGAAGATTACGTGGAGGCCGTAGGATACATAATTCTCATGCATGACAATGCGACTGCTGCTCACCCCATTAGGCAAGGAGTGTGCTAGAGGATTAACTTTAACAGAGTGTATTTCAATGCTCCCTTGGCCACATGAGGTGCATTAGGGCTTGTTAGAAAGATGAGGTCCTGTGCTTTTTCACTCGTCAACTTTGATGTTCTTGTTCTATGCGTTCCTACATTTGCTTCCAACGNAAGGAGAAAAGGCAACTGGAGGAACAGCAGGAGACTTCGAGGAGGGAGAATTTGAAGATTACGTGGACGCCGTAGGATACATAATTCTCATGCATGACAATGCGACTGCTGCTCACCCCATTAGGCAAGGAGTGTGCTAGAGGATTAACTTTAACAGAGTGTATTTCAATGCTCCCTTGGCCACATGAGGTGCATTAGGGCTTGTTAGAAAGATGAGATCCTGTGATTTTTCACTCGTCAACTTTGATGTTCTTGTTCTATGCGTTCCTACATTTGCTTCCAACGTTTCTGTCTGTGCAACCTACAACTCCCTCTCACAAACATTTGGTCCTGCCTAGGCGGCTCTTAGTGAGCATGATCAACTACTTGAGGGCTGCCATAGTTTTCATTAGTGGTATCAGAGCTAGAACAAGGANGGAGACTTCGAGGAGGGAGTATTTGAAGATTACGTGGAGGCCGTAGGATACATAATTCTCATGCATGACAATGCGACTGCTGCTCACCCCATTAGGCAAGGAGTGTGCTAGAGGATTAACTTTAACAGAGTGTATTTCAATGCTCCCTTGGCCACATGAGGTGCATTAGGGCTTGTTAGAAAGATGAGGTCCTGTGCTTTTTCACTCGTCAACTTTGATGTTCTTGTTCTATGCGTTCCTACATTTGCTTCCAACGTTTCTGTCTGTGCAACCTACAACTCCCTCTCACAAACATTTGGTCCTGCCTAGGCGGCTCTTAGTGAGCATGATCAACTACTTGAGGGCTGCCATAGTTTTCATTAGTGGTATCAGAGCTAGAACAAGGATTGCCTCATCCTTGAGGTACTCCTTGTACCCTCTAGTGTGAGAGATTCATTTGGGAGCTCAACATTGCACTACCATTGCGACGTCGGCATCGGTGGTGGCCGGCGTCAACATTGCAGAGTTTGAAGGCAAGAACTTCTTCAACTGGAGCCACAACATGAATATGGTGCTGATGGAGAAGGGTCTCTAGAGCCAGGTGGATGAGAAGGAGAAGGAACCAGCAGGAGGCGCTCTCTCTCCTACTGAGGCCCGTGCCTGCCACAAAAAGCGTGAAAGCGTCCTCTCCACCATCCATCTCTACCTCACCGAACGGTAGGAACTCCTCGTCCGTGGCATCCTCATGCCAAAGGAGGTTTGCAAAAAGCTTGATTCCACTTATGCTTCCACGTATATCCTCATGAATATGTAGCTACGTTGTCACTTTCACACTGTGGAGATGGATGAGTCCGGATCCATGATTGACTACATCAACATGGTGAAGTCTCTTGCTGACGAGCTTGCTGCAATTGAGGACCCTGTGAAGGAAGGTGTGCTCATGCTGATCATCCTCTCTGACCTTCCTAATAGCTTTNACGT
This sequence comes from Penium margaritaceum, assembly GCA_023375785.1. Classification (NCBI taxonomy): domain Eukaryota; kingdom Viridiplantae; phylum Streptophyta; class Zygnematophyceae; order Desmidiales; family Peniaceae; genus Penium; species Penium margaritaceum. The sequence goes on from SZWC01008830.1 coordinate 39,531, forward strand.
TGTCACTTTCACACTGTGGAGATGGATGAGTCCGGATCCATGATTGACTACATCAACATGGTGAAGTCTCTTGCTGACGAGCTTGCTGCAATTGAGGACCCTGTGAAGGAAGGTGTGCTCATGCTGATCATCCTCTCTGACCTTCCTAATAGCTTTACTCCTCTGATTGTTACCCATGACTAGCTTGGTGACAAGCTCTCCCTCAATGAAATTGAGGAGAGCCTGCTGTTTGAGGAGGAGCGTCGCAAGGGAGACAAGGGTGAAAGCGGACTGGACGTTACTCTCATCACCAACTCTGGTCAGGGGGGTGGTTCTACACCTACCAGGGACAACGATGGAGGAGGGAAGAAGAAGGGAAATTGTCACTAGTGCAAGAAGCCAGGTCATTGGGCGTGCAAACACTAGAAGAAGAAGGTGGACCTTGTGGCTAGAGTGGGAGCGGGAAAGCACTCTGACAGTTCCGCAAATGCAACAGATTGGGAGAGAGGATTCGTGACCATTATCTGGGTCCTGCATGTCTCTGGCAACACTGTCTTGTTCTAAATCATTGACTCGGGAGCCACGCGGCACATGACGCGTCGCCAACAATGGTTCGTGGTCTACACCGCCATTGAACCTCGTCATGTGTACATGGGGGATAACCATGTACAAATGGCATTTGGAAAGGGTTAGATTGTGGTCTGTACTTTTGTTGAGGGAAAGCACATGGAACGCCATGTGAAAGGGGCGCTCCATGTTCTGGGGCTGGCAGCTAACCTTCTCTCTGTTTCCTCTCTCATCCCTAAAGGCATGCAGGTTCACTTCAAGAATGCTTGCTGCACCATCTGTGCCCGTGCAAGCCATGTGCGTGCAAAAGTTGACAAGGAGGATGGTCTTTATTGTCTCTATGTGGCTACGGAGAAGGAAGCCGACTCACCATTGGCGGCTAGAGATGGAAAATACGACATCAGCCTATGGCAACGCTGGCTTGGTCACCTTGGCTTTGGCACCTTCATCTACATGCCGCGGATGGTCCATGACGAGCTCAAGGGGGTGAAGCATCCTGGTGCATCAACATATGAGAGCTGTATTGCAGGGAAGAAAACCTGTTCTCCTTTCATGGGGAAAGGAAAGGGGGCAGCTGAGTTTCTCTAACTCGCTCACTTTGATTGGTGCGGTCCCATGCCATCACAGTCCTTGTCCGGTAAGCTGTGATTGGTCACATTCATTGATGACAAATGAAAGAAGACGTAGATATCCTTCTTGGCCTTAAAGGATAANCAACGCTGGCTTGGTCACCTTGGCTTTGGCACCTTCATCTACATGCCACAGATGGTCCACAACGAGCTCAAGGGGGTGAAGCATCCTGGTGCATCAACAAGTGAGAGCTGTGTTGCAGGGAAACAAACCTGTTCTCCTTTCATGGGGAAAGGAAAGGGGGCAGCTGAGTTTCTCTAACTCGCTCACTTTGATTGGTGCGATCCCATGCCATCACAGTCCTTGTCCGGTAAGCTGTGATTGGTCACATTCATTGATGACAAATGAAAGAAGACGTAGATATCCTTCTTGGCCTTAAAGGATAAGTGTCTTGATGCTTTCAAGGTGTGGACTTCTGCTGCACAAACTGATAATGGCAGGCCGTTCAACATGCTTCACATGGACGGTGGAGGAGACTACTTCACTAACGACTTTCGCAACTACCTCAAGAATCATGGAATCTGAGACAAGGTCACTCCACCTAGAATACCTTAGCTGAATGGTGTGGCTGAACACGTAAAGGTCTATGCGTTTCTGAATAGTGGAGATGTGTTGAAGACTCGTTGTAGCCGGAGGGACGGTTTGGCACTGCCACCTCGCAGTAGCAAGGGTGTGGTTTGTAACCACCCCTCACTGATGGAGGGCTGGCTGGTGGCCAGCCACGCGCTCGCGGCTGGCCGGCTGGGTGGCTGGTGGCGGGTCAGATGACCAGTCGGCTACCCACCGGCAAGCCACCAGCCACCGATCAAGCTGGTGGCTCGATTGGCTGCCAAGAGGCCACGAGGGCCAGGCCCATGGCCTCATGCCCNGGCAGGCCGTTCAACATGCTTCACATGGACGGTGGAGGAGACTACTTCACTAACAACTTTCGCAACTACCTCAAGCATCATGGAATCTGAGACAAGGTCACTCCACCTAGAATACCTTAGCTGAATGGTGTGGCTGAACACGTAAAGGTCTATGCGTTTCTGAATAGTGGAGATGTGTTGAAGACTCGTTGTAGCCGGAGGGACGGTTTGGCACTGCCACCTCGCAGTAGCAAGGGTGTGGTTTGTAACCACCCCTCACTGATGGAGGGCTGGCTGGTGGCCAGCCACGCGCTCGCGGCTGGCCGGCTGGGTGGCTGGTGGCGGGTCAGATGACCAGTCGGCTACCCACCGGCAAGCCACCAGCCACCGATAAAGCTGGTGGCTCGATTGGCTGCCAAGAGGCCACGAGGGCCAGGCCCATGGCCTCATGCCCTCCCCCTTGCCCACCCTCCTTGCCAACAAGAGTGAGCAAGGATGAGGGATCCTTGCGAGCACGCGAGGCGCGAGAGGAAAAGAATATTGGCGGTGCAAAATCATCAAACATGCCTTGCACACAAGGATTTTGTTCCATCGTGTCAAAAACAGAACTTGAGTTTGCGTAGTACAAAATTCGAGTTTCAAATGGGGAACAGTTGTGTGAACTCACGAATTTGTGGTAATAACCCTCTCGTTTTGGACTCAGAACAAAGGGGCAATGTAGAAAAGGAAATGAGCCTCCGGAGACTTGAAATGTTCAAGTCTCCCTGCACGGGTCGTTGATGACGAGTGCCCCCAAGAGTGACGTAGAGGGGAAAATCCCTCGAGCAAGACATGGATGCCATTATGTAAACTCCAACAATGACCTAAGTGTATGAGTTAGAGACACAACCATTATAGTGGTATTAGTGCAGGACGACCCTCGCAAGTGAATGTTTGACAGTTCCGGCAGCTACGTGATATGAAAAATGTAGAGAGCATCAATAGCAATAATGGCCGAAATTCCACATGAGGATAAGGCATCTACACTTATCCAAGCATCATAAGGTGTGTTAGTAAGCCTTTGGGGAGCTCGTCTTCTCCTTCCTCCTTCCTTTGGACTTCCTCTTACCTTTGGTGCTAGTTGAATTTTTTTGGGATGGGATGGAGAGTGCCCTCTCCCGAACCACCAACTTTTATCTTCCTTGCAAGAATCAATCCTTCCTCCTTCATCCAAAATTGGGAACAGTGTCCTTTCCTAAGATTAGGGACTCTCACGCCCTGAGATGATCCTAAACGAATGAGGGTGACACCTTGAAGTTTTTTGGCGGCTTACCCAATGCCGCTGCCTTAAGGGAGATGCCACCACAAGAGGCAAGATGGATCAGGGAACGTGAAGAGGAGGCCAAAGAAGACAAGAAGACATCAAGAAGACAAGAAGTTGGAAAGATGGAGTGAAGGGGTTGCTAGGAATTGCTAGAATTCCTCTTCCAGCTCTCCCCCTTGTTTTGTGAGTGGCACTTGTATTTCTTGCCATTTCCTTGAAATACAATTTTGTATTTTCCTATGTTATAGTCACTACCAAGTATCGTAAGTCACGGCTTAGGAAAACTACTTTCAAAATCCACATGCTTGTGCCATATAGAATAGTACTATTATTCTACCATGTGGTTGTGTTGACCGTGGCGGCCTAGGAAAACAGAAATGTAACTTTTAGTTACCTCACCAATCGTGAGAGCAAAGAGACTTCGGGAGATGATGTCTTCCCAAAGTTGTGGGGTGATCCTCACAATGGTCCTCACATGCTAGTTGCACGGGTGACAGGATGACAAGTGCCAGACCGTCCAAGACCAACAAGGGCAAGGTGGTGACGACCTCACCACACGCCCTCGGCCGACTCTAAAATTTGGAAGTCATCGCCGCAAGCACGGTTGCAAAACCAAAGGCAACCGTACCACCAAAGGCAACCCCCTCTACACTCGACGACACTAAGAAGCATAAGGAAGTAAAGACAGTGCTCGACGAGCATGTCGACGTGCACGTGGACAAATCCCACGCGACGGAGGACGAGTTCAAGGAGGACCAGCCGGACGTGGATCCTGAAAAAGAGCACGATACCGACAATAGCAAAGACGACGAGGATCGTGGCCATCGTCATGCGGAAAACTTGAGTCGATTGCTTGAGAAAGGCAAGACGCTCACCGGATCGCCTCAGGCCGCCGACAGCAGCGAGGTTGTCAACTCTAGCAAAAGCAGCCACGTGGGTAGTTCTCGTAAGAACAAGCCTAACAACGTCGCCGCAAAGGCAATTCATGACCACCGCCGGAGGCTTGCCGAGTTGGCTGCTAAGATGGCGGGCCAAATCAAGATTACCACGGATAGTGGAGGTACAGTACCACACAAAGGAGTGGGATTTAACCCCCTTTCCTACAATGTGGCTGCGATGGGACAAACCAACGCCCACTTGAGTGTTGTCACCAGAAACATCCTCCTCCGAAAGTTGGAACTCCTCCGAGGCGTATACGTGAACCGTACCCTCCTGTAATAGGTAAATGTGCATGGACAACGCACTATCCTGAAGGCTATCACCGATTCACTGACAACATCAGAGCTGAAGTTTGTGTTCACCAACCTGCTGGCCCATGTTGGGCAAAACACCACGAACCTCAATTGTGATCGTCAGCTGCAGCGGCTGGCGGCTCATGAGACAACCCGTAGATGCAATGATCTGTACAAGGCATTGTAGAACGTGACCCATGTGCGGATGCAGCAACCATCGCAATGGGCAAGTACTCATACCACCGCTAGTGGCAGCAAGGAGTTATCTACCTCGACGACTTCGGGGCCGGTCATGAACACTTCCTCCACAGTGTGAAGATCTTCCAAAAGGGCATGAAGTTGACCAATTAGCTAAATCACATGGAGCACATCATGCTTTTCTGCAAGGCGCCACTCAGTCAGTGGGGTGACTCCCCCACAACTCAAATTGAGGATAAGCTCTTCAAGTACATGGTCAAGGAGTGGGACGTGAAGCAATCACACCTTGAGTGGTAGCCCATACTATGGGAGGCCTTTTGCACTATCATGCAGAAGAAGTGCACTCAGGGTGAGGAGGCGCAGTACGCCTTCCACAAGATGAAGGACTTCTGGCAGGTGGGTAACTTGCTTGAGGCCTACTTGAGCAAGTTCACCGCACTTGTGGAGGAAGTCGAAATCTTCACCGACGATGTGACATAGACCTTCAAGTACCCAGAATGCTTGTTAGTGAAGTACTTGCGTGATGGTCTGGCTAGTGAGAAGCTAAAGGACAAGACNTGCATGCACAGCAAGGCCACAACATGCGCATGGACGCTATTAGGACAACTGAGTCAAAAGGATAGCAAAGCGAGACCAAGGGCAAGCAACCCGCAAACCATCCAGCCAAGAAGGCTGGCGGGTATAAGGTCCCTAACAAGCGCATCTGGTACAATGACAAGTTGTAGGCGGTGCGTGAGTGTCGTAATGCAGCCTTCCACGACGGGCTCTGCCGCAATGACATACAACCTGGCCATTTTCAGGCCGATTGCCCTCAGGCTGGTGGTGGTGGACAAGAGGCCACAGTGTTGGCCGTAGCTGCAGAACCTCATGGAGATGGTGCAGCAGGAGGCCGCACACAGGGCCGTGGTCAGGGCCGAAGTCGTGGCAATGGGTCCGGCCGTGGCAACAAACATGGTCGTGGTGTGGGCATTCCCCACCAAGAAAAGTGTGTGCCACAACCACAGTAAGGAGGGCCACTAGGCCCAAGAGTGCCCGGAGAAGGCAAAGGCCGGCCTCAAGAACACCAAAGGAAAATTGCTCCTNAGGAAAGGCGCAGTGGTGCGCAACAACGGCAGTGGCAAGGTTGTGTTGGAGGCAAAGCATGAGGGTGATCTCTACATCGTGGAGACCAAGGTGATCTCCACGGCATCAGATGTAATGGACTCACAAGAGTCCGTTATCAACATGGCCAAGGGAGGAAACACTATTCTAGAGCTCTGGCTTTGATTGTTGGGGCATTCAATGCCCACATCTATTAAGGAGATGGCAAAGCACGAAATGGTATGTTGCCTCATCATTGATGGTGTAACATACGCGACAGTAGATGTAGCAGTGCATAAGAAGTGCGAACCTTGGATTTTGGACAAGGCACAAAGCAAACCGTTCAACGAGAACGCGACTCGCGCACAGGACCTGCTAGAGGTTATGCACGGCAACGTGTGCATACCATTGAAAACGCCTTCAAATAGCAGCTCAAGATACTTCGTCAGTTTCATAGATGACTATAGCAAGAATCTCTTTATGTACTTCATAAAGAGGAAAGGCAAGGTCCTAGACCGGCTGAAGGAGTACATCATAGCAATGGAGAGGAAGACTGAAAGCAAGGTTGAAACATTAAATAGCAATAATGGCAGAGAGTATGTGAGCTATAACGGGTGGATAAATCCGTAGGACATGAAGTGGGAACCCACTATGCCATACTCGCCACGGTTTAATGGAATGGCAGAGCAAACCACACACTGCTAAACATGGTACAGACCATGCTTATGGATGCGGGTTTCCAGCAAGGGTCCTAGGCAGAGGTTATGTGCACCGTGAGCTACACCATCAACCTCAACCCAACAGCGGTGCTGAAGGGTAAGGACAGCTGGAAGACACCGTAGGAGGTATGGACCGGGCGCGAGCCAAACATGGGACACCTGAAGGTATTCGGGTGTAAGGCGCACGCAATGGTATAAGCGAGGCAGCAACACCAAACTGGAACCGTGGACAAAGCCGTGCTTATTCCTTGGCTACAAGAGCGCATACAAGGTGTATTGGCTATGGGAACTGTGCATGCAATTAATCATCTGCAGTTGTGACGTCGAGTTCAACGGGCAGTAGACCTTCAGCAATTGCAGCAACGACATGAGCGTCATGAACTCCCCAAAACAGGGGGAGTTGTTCTAGCTCCTTGAAGGACGTGGAGGTCAAGGATATGGCGTCCGAGGGAGGCAGTGCAGCAGAGCCAGAAGTCTACATCATCGTCGGAGTGGACTCCAACGATGATGTAGCTGGGCTGGAGATCTGTCAAAAAGATCCATCGGATGAGGCACTACGGTTGCCAAAGAGCACACTCCCAGCGGAGTTTGCGTCGGGTGTCAAAGGAAAAACTTCCAATCATACCNTGCATGCACAGCAAGGCCACAACATGCGCATGGACGCTATTAGGACAACTGAGTCAAAAGGATAGCAAAGCGAGACCAAGGGCAAGCAACCCGCAAACCATCCAGCCAAGAAGGCTGGCGGGTATAAGGTCCCTAACAAGCGCATCTGGTACAATGACAAGTTGTAGGCGGTGCGTGAGTGTCGTAATGCAGCCTTCCACGACGGGCTCTGCCGCAATGACATACAACCTGGCCATTTTCAGGCCGATTGCCCTCAGGCTGGTGGTGGTGGACAAGAGGCCACAGTGTTGGCCGTAGCTGCAGAACCTCATGGAGATGGTGCAGCAGGAGGCCGCACACAGGGCCGTGGTCAGGGCCGAAGTCGTGGCAATGGGTCCGGCCGTGGCAACAAACATGGTCGTGGTGTGGGCATTCCCCACCAAGAAAAGTGTGTGCCACAACCACAGTAAGGAGGGCCACTAGGCCCAAGAGTGCCCGGAGAAGGCAAAGGCCGGCCTCAAGAACACCAAAGGAAAATTGCTCCTCAACTGCAATAAGAACCACTTCCTCAAGAAGGCCAATAGATAGTGTCTGGATTTTGGGGTCAAGGGGCCCACCTAGGTCCAGAAGGTGGGATTTGTCCAGTATGTCCTCTAAGCACATAGAAGCACGACATGTAGAGAGAGGGAAGCATGGGGAAACCCCCAAGCGTGACACGCTATGGCTCAAGTCTCGTGGTACTTGGTGGAGTTTCAGAGCATGCACATGAACATTGGGAGCGAGAGATGATGGCACAGCCGTCGGGCATGACTCTCAACCATGTATGATGCCCAGCAAGAGCATGCAAAATCCCAGGGGTCGAGCCTGACCTCTCCGTACAAACCGAGGACGGCTACTCACCGTGACACAGAATCTATCTGGCTAGGTAGCCCCATAAGGATCAGCACCAGGCTAGCAGAATGTGTCTCCCTTAGAAACCCACACGAAAACGTGGAGATAGCTTAGAAAGCCTAGGAAAGTGCCAATGAGGGAGAGCTACCCACAAGCAAAACCAAACGTGAGAACTTAAAAGAGCACAAGTTATGTAGCCATGGGCCACATATTGAGGTTGTACTGCTGCTGGCAAAGTGCACGAGCTTCACCCCCAGTGGCTCCTACTTGTCTAGTTTAGGTGTGAGACATGAGCGTGTGGAGCAAGACAAGAGGGCATTACAGTTGTGATGGGCCACCAACTAAACCACAAACATGAAAAGATGGTTCATTCGGACCTAGCTGCCAACAGAGCACCGTC
>SZWC01008830.1:55672-69964 GCA_023375785.1 Penium margaritaceum
CCGCCACCTCCATGAGGATCTCCTTGTCCAGGTCACCGTTGAGGAACGCGATTTTCATGTCCATTTGGTGGACTTCGTAGTCGCGCGCCGCTGCCACCGAGAGGATGGAGCGGATGGAGGCAAACTTTACCACCGGTGCGAAGGTTTCTTTCTAGTATTCACCCTTCCGTTGGGCGTACCCCTTCGCCACCAGCCGCGCCTTGTACCACTCCACCTTCCCCTCCTTGGTGAGCTTCTTCTTGAAGATCCACTTGGAGCCGAGCCCTCCGGCCTATCAATCAGCTTCCAAGTGCCGTTCTCTTCATGGGAGGCAAGCTCAGATTTTATGTCTCCCTCCCACTCAGCCCAATCCTTCTGCTGCAATGCCTCCTTGATGTTCTCAGGCTCCTCTCGCGCAAAGAACGCTTGAGCAAGCCCAGTCCCGATGCCCTCCGCAGCACCATACCTCTTTTTTGCCTCCTTGGGCATCCGCTTCTCCGGGGCTGCTGCTGATGAGACAGCTACTATTGTTGAGGCAGCTGCTACTGCTGCCACTGCTACTGTTGCTGCTACCCTCGTGCGGCACCACTTGCACCGCTGGCATGCTCACCCTCTCTTGGGGACCGTGGACATACGGGCTCACTCCCCGCCTCCTCGTTCAGCTCCTCTGCTGCCGGCGCTTCAGACTCATTGTCCGACTCGGTTGAAGGCAAATCAGCCGCTCCCCCATCCCCTGGATGGTTCCCGCCGGTTGGAGCCGCTCGGACGTCACCCTCTTTTGTGTCCTTCGGAGTCTCCCCCTTGAGGAGAGGCAACCACTCCCCTCGCTTGGAGAGACCCGCATCCTTGTCCGACCAATGGCTGTCCTTATCGAACGTGACGTCGTGACTCTTCACGATCTGCTGCCTCTGCGGGTCAAAGAGCCGAAACGCCTTGCTCCTGCTCTCATACCCAACGAAGATGCACCGGTGAGTCCGCGGGTCCAGCTTGCCCCGCCCCTCGCGTACCTGCGCAACAGCATGTGGAACACAACCAAACGTGCGAAGGTGTGCCATAGTTGGCTTCCTACTGCTCCACACTTCTTGTGGTGTCTTCCACACCTTGGACTCTGTGTCTTTTAGCGGATTGGTCGGCGTCAGGTTCATGATGTACGCCGATGTCCGTGTCGCCTCACCCAAGTACCGTTGCGAGGCATCACTCAACATAGACCGGACCATGTTGAGGATGGTGCGGTTCGCCCTCTCGGCGATGCCGTTCTGATGCGAAGATTGTGGCATAGTTTTCTGCCATGCGATCCCCTTGCTCTTCATCCATGCCAAGCAGCCCTCGTACTAGCCGTCGTTGTCGCTCGAGATCGCCTTCACCTTCAACCCTGTTTGTCGCTCCACTACCACCACAAACTCTTGCACACGAGTGAGGACATCACTCTTCCTCTTGATGATGTAGAGGTAGAGCTTGCGGCTATGATCGTCGATGAAGATCACGAAGTAGCGAGCGCCCCCGATAGAGCTCTTGAATGGTCCGCACACGTTAGTGTGGACCACCTCCAACTTCGCCGATGCACGCGTCCATTTGCCATCCAACGGCTGCCGTGTTGCCTTGCCGACCACGCACGGCTCATTCAAGGCATTCTTGGCTGCGTCAAGGCTCTTGACCTCAAGACCCTGTACTACTTCTTTCTTTGCCATGTCCCTCAGAGTTGAGGGAGTGATGTGGCACAGGCGGCCATGCCATAGGTCCAGGTCTCCATAGTCCTTCTTCGCAAGGTGGACGACNACGCGTCCATTTGCCATCCAACGGCTGCCGTGTTGCCTTGCCGACCACGCACGGTTCATTCAAGGCATTCTTGGCTGCGTCAAGGCTCTTGACCTCAAGACCCTGTACTACTTCTTTCTTTGCCATGTCCCTCAGAGTTGAGGGAGTGATGTGGCACAGGCGGCCATGCCATAGGTCCAGGTCTCCATAGTCCTTCTTCGCAAGGTGGACGACATCGGGCCCCGCCCGGCTGCCGAGGATTTTTGCACGGAGCAGGTACAATTTGTCCTCTTGCTTTCCGCGTGCAATCACCTGGCCATTCCCCTCCTTGCGGATGATGGCCTCCTTCTTGTTGAAGAGCACCTCCAGCCCCTTGTCGGTGAGGCAGCTCACTGACAACAGATTTGCCCCAAAGTTGGGCATGTGGAGCATGTCATGAATTGTGCTCGTGACAGCCTCCCCTTCCACATCCATCTTGATGCGGACGTTGCCGTCACCAGCAGCCAACTCCATTTTGCCGTTGTTCACTGTCATGCGCCGCTCCAAGGCGCTATAGGTGACGAATGCCGCCCGGTTGCATTGTGTGTGGCGATCCGATCCGGAGTCAATTACGGAGACTCCTCGATCTGTCAAGTCAGCGGACTCCTTTGCCATCATTACAAGATCGTCCTTCTTTGCAGCCTTCCTCGGCTGGTCCGACTTCCTGTTGGGGCAGTTGCGTGCATAGTGGCCCTGTTTTCCACAGTTTTAGCACTCCCCCTTGTTGTCACCTTTCTTGGTGCCCTGCTTGGCACCCTTCCCCTTCTTGCCTCCCCCTCCACCTTCAGGGTGGAGAGCATAGGCGGAACTTGATGTTGCCCCACTCTCTCTCCCACCACGTCGCATCCATTCGTTGCGGACGTACTCAGCCACCTTCGGGTACTTCAACTCATCGGCGGACCAGCCGCCTGCGACGGTGATCATGGGACTCCAACTGTCCGGCAAGGACAGAATGTCGATCATGGCTTGCAGCTGAGGGTCAACCTTCCATCCGGTGGCTACGCACTCGGTAGTGAGGGACTCAATCTGCTGCAGGATCTCCACGATGTCGTCGCCTTCGTNCACTAACACCAACAAAGCCAGCGCCTCCTTGTTGCGCTTCTTGTACTTCTCCACTTCCTCCGGCGTCGCGGTATCCAGAGGCGCGGTCTCTTTACCGTTGACCAGCTCAAGCAAGCCCTTGTTATTGAGGTAGACCTCAAACTGCCACCTCCACAAGGGGAAGCCGTTTCCATCAAACTTGGAGATGGCGCCAATGCTCTCTTGCTCGGTCGTTGCCATAGTGCGCGGTGGTAGCGTGAAAGTTGACGAGCTAGGGTCCTTCTAGGCACGTGGGTCCATAACCTTTTGTTGGCTCTAATGGGTTTGGAGGCACCCTCAAGGATGCCCAGCTTCTCACTGAAGCACGATACCAGTGTTTGGGCAGCCAATGGACACCAATGGTGAAGAGTGTGAAGCACAAGGATCACGGGCAAGAGTGGGCAGAACACGTCGCATTCAGTAGAACTGAATCCAAACGTATTTTTGTTCCTCGGAATAGTGAGATTACATCAGATCCTTATAGCCTGTGATCTAAGCTTTCCAACGCATCCAAGCACGCCCACAACAGAGCAGTAGAGCCCCTGCTACGGCCGTCAAAGTAACCCTTGGTGGAGCCGCCCACCTGGCCTTGCACTCTAGGCAACGGGAGGCGCTTTGATGATGACCCGTCGAAGCACCTTTCCTCGCCCAGAAGTCAAGGAGAAGTTCATCGTGGTCAAGGAGGTCCTTATGGTTACCTCATTCATGCCCTTGGTGCATTTGGAGGCCATTAGGAATGATCTCGGATCACTGCTGTGGATTATCCCACCACCCATGGCGGGTACCAGATTCCACCCACCCAACACCCGATGTCCAGGCTAGGCTAACTTTCTGAATACTCACTCAAAATCAAGCGATTCAAAGCTTGATCCTGCATTGGAAAATCCAAGGTTGGAGTTCCACAAATCTAAAGTCAGATTAGGTGTTCGACCACTCCTCAGTGGTCGAACCAGGGAGTACGATCGATGGCACTCATGACAAGGGGCACACCATGTCAACAAAGGCGACCAGAAAGTTCACGCTCAGTCTCAGATTTGTCCAAAAAAGGAAGAAGAAAACAAGAAGAGAAGGCCAATAACGTTGGAAATGCCTCTTAACAGTTTTCCAACAGATGGAAGCACTGTGAATGTGACAGAAGTGGCAATGCAAGAGTTGAGTGTGCTCTGGGGACGAAGAGGGTGCAACGTGAACAAGATCAGAGGTAGCAAAAGAAGAGGGGAGAGAGTTGAACGCAAAGGATGAATCACGACGAAGCCCACGGCACACAACTCTGCTACAAGAATGAATGGTCACAGTGCCAACACTGCGGCTGGTCGTGTAGAGTAGTCACAAAAAGCAAGCTGGCCTCCAGGTCAGGTACATGTAGTACGTCATGCAGGAAGAGATCACCACCTGGTCCTATAAAGCAAACAACGCCGATAACCTGAACAGGGAGCAGTTTCTCTGAGACCGTGCACACGAAGTGCACGGAGCCAACAAAACCAAGGGATAAAAAAGAGAACAATACGGGTTCATGTTGTGAGTTGCACTAGAATCAATGATCCAGAAGCCACTAGAGACATGAGTAGAGGGGAGAACAAGGCAGACAGCAACAGTTTTTAAATAGGGAACACAAGAGAAGAAAACCCGAGATGATGAGGAACATAAGAAACTTTCAATCCTCAATTCAGGGACAATTATTAGGCAAAAATCCTTGAACACCCCAAGACAACACGCAACAATGGGCTCCATCCTGCTCCCACACATAAGAACGATACATGCACATCACATCCTCACCTCCTTGATCACGAAGATGGAGAACTTTGGTGAGATGGTGCTCGAGAGCGTGCTCCTTGGAATAACGAGTGTTGAACAAACGCTCGCTGCTCGGATGCGGCTTGGAGAGATGGGGACCAGCCTGAGACCAGGCTGGTGGTGAGTAGTGGGAGGAGGGTGGCCCGTAGTCTGAGGGCCCCAGAGGAGGGGGTACCTAACTCCAAGATGGAGATGGTCAAACAGGCCGCGGCAAGGAACCGTGGGCTCTGTACATTTCAGCTGATGATGAGGAGGAAGAGGAAGATGGAGACACCACTTTGATGTAGGTAATTGCAGAGGAAGAGAATGTGACACCTATGCGAGCCCAGTGGGCCAGCACGGCAGAAGCAAGGCAGGCGTCATCACGAAGTGCATGACACTTTCGAGCAGAGTGCCCAGAGCCTCCACAATTTCAGCAGATTACTGCAGGAGGGGCTTTTGCAACACGTGTGCCCCGGCCTCCATGGGCACAAATTTTACCACGGATGTTACTTTAGCTACCACAGCCATGACCAGTGCCTTGGGTGGAGTGTGCTGATGTCGTGGAGGTGGTGGGCATGGCCGAGAATGACGAGGATGAGGTCGCACATGGAAAAGAGCAGGTGATTTCTGCCACAACAGTACAATGAAGGCGCTTGTACTTGAGATTGTTCCACCAATCAGTGAGATGGTCAGTAATGAACTCGTAGAGTGCAACAATCATCGGAAGGGAGTTGGATGGAACCAGCTCGGACAGGAGGCGTTTGAGCTTGGTACAAAGGACATGGAGGTAGAGGTCTGAGAGTTTGGGGATAATTCCAGCCAAAATGGGCACACATGCAAACAGCTGGCCAGGCACAGCTTTGTCAAGATAACGCCAAAGAAACATACTGTGTGCCCAATAAGCATCAGGTGACTCATTGACCCTCATGCAAAGCTGGTTGAACTGTACTAAAAAGGCGCTCTGGGTTACATGACTTGTGATATTTTTGCACCAGGCGATGAAAGCATATAAGCCAAAGGGATCAGTGGGGGTACGTCATGAAACGTACGTATTCTACATGCTAATGTCATCAAGCAAGTCATAAGAACAAGCAAGGATCAGAGCACGCACAATACGAGCAACCTCAGAGGGAGAAGGAGTGAAAGGAGGCGAAGCAGAGGAGTCAACAAGGGAGTAATAATCATGAAGGAGCTTACCTTGCACCCAATTGCTGAAACCCGTTTCCCATGAGGAGAAGGTGAGTTTGGGTGTCAAGTCCGTTGGAGGTGTTTCAGGTCCTTATGCCGCTGTGATACAGAGAGACTGTGAGGGGTTGGAGGGGACTTGTCCATGTGGAGACACTGTATGGTTGCTTGCAGGAACTCATGTAGATGTGGAGCCAGATGTGGAAGAAGCACCTTCAGTACCTCTAGAAGCATCAGCTCCCCCAGTACCCCAGCATCCCCGGTACCCACATTTTCATAGCGGCATTGAATGTGGGCTTGGAAAAAGATGTTCCATCACTAGCTCAGCAAGTATAGCCATGTTGACCTTGCCACATCAAACAGTGGCACATCGATGTGCGCTGCGGTACATCGATGTGCTCAATTACCACATAGGCCACATTGGCCAATCGGTCCATATGTGGTGTGGGATTGGACTTGCAGTGGCAAAATGCAGAGGCATGGTTTTCTATGCACAATCATGTTCTCCTAGTCAAACAACATGCAAAGCCACATTTCTTTCATAACCACATTTTAACTGTTCTATTTCTGTAGTCAACCATTGTCCAGGTCTAGACATTAAAGCACTGAGTGATCCAGAGATACACATTTCACATCATAGCTTTCTAAAGGAAATGGAAGAAGAAAAGAAAAAAAAACTGGAATGGCAAAATGTCAATGACTGAAACAGAGTAGGAAAGCAGAACTTGAACAAATTCAGCTATGTCTGGCCGGTCAACAGATCAAACTGGCATCCCCCCATCCCCCCCCCCCCTCCATATCCTCCTCCTCCCATCCTAGCGTGTTGTGCCCCTGAGCGGACGCTTCCCAATCGTCTTGCTTGTAGCAGCTAAAGCTGTAGCTCTGGCACTAGCTGCAAGCCCCTTCGACCTTTTTCCTTTGCCAGTTTTTGACCCAGCTTCAGACTTGCTAGTGCTGCCAACAGCCTTGCTGCTGCGAGCCGCCTTGCTATTGCTTACAGCCTTGCTGTTGCCAACCACCTTGCTGCTTCCAGAAGCCTTGCTCATGCTGCCAAGAGCTCTGTTGTTGCCAGCAGCATCAGCTGGTGCAGAACCAACTCCAGCATCACTTGGTGCTCCACCGTCTGATCCAACCCCCTGTCCCTCACCATGTCCTTCTCCACCTTCCTTCTCCACCTTCCTTGCCCCCCTCACCATGCCCTTCTGCAGTATCCTCCTCCTCACCCTCCCCTCAATCTTCCTCATCCAAGCCTCCCCCTACATCCTCACCCTCTTCAGCCCCTGCATCCTCAACATTTCCTCCTGCCGCAGTGTGGACCTACTGCTGCCGGTTCACTTCTGCATCGCATTCCACATCAGCCCTGCACCTGATGGGACGTGCAAAGGATAGTGCGTCATCTGCTGTCATGTGTTCAAGTGCATCTTTCTGCTTCTGCTGCTCATTCTCCGCGAGTTCTCATTCCTCCTCATCCTCCTCCCCATCAACGTGCACCTCTTCCTCTTCTTCAATTTCCTCCAAAAATCCTCTTCTTCTTGAACTGGCACCTCATCCTCGGCCATAACTTCCACAATCTCTCCATCACCCTCACTGTTGGACTCGTCGACCTCTATCCAGTTATTCTTACAGCGCCGGGCACTCCGGTTATACAGTCAGTGGAGGCGGACATTGAACCTCACGAGCATCTCCAATGTCTCCATGGACAGCCTGTTGTGGCGCCCTGTATGTATGAGCTTGTGGGTGGAGAAGACCCTCTCACAATCCGAGGAGGCACAGGACTGGAACAGCAGCTTGCGCAGCGTTGGTACATGCGCCAGGTGGAGGGGGACCTATTGGTAGGCTTGGAGCATCAGCCATGCCTTGTCACTGAGCTTCTTCGTTGTGAGCGGGATGACCTCTGTGGTCAATCGACCCAGCTGGAAAGCCTCCAAATCCTGCTGCAGCTCTGCATCTTTTGCTTCTAGCACCAAGGCTTCCGCCACCTGCGTCAATGCTTGCACCATGGTCACATCACCACTCAGATCATTGCCGAAGTGCATTGGATGGACACGGTGGGTAGCAACACAGAGAGAGCAAGACATGTCCGCGCTCTACCGACTCTTCAATCTGTCCATGGCATGCTTCACGTGCATCTCTACAACCTTGGCGGGCTTCCTACCACACTTCTTTGCAAGAGCGTTTGCGTCAGGCATGCATTTAAGAAAGCCTTCAAACATTTCACCTGCCTGTCCACCTAGAGATTCAGCAATCCGGAGGCACTTGACAAAGGTGGCCAACAAGTCTTGGAGCTGGCAAACGTGCAGCCAGAATACAAGATGCCTTACAAGCTTGCGCACAACCTTCTTGAATTCCTTAAAGGTGCTTTCACGGTGGCTACCCATGTCCTTCCATGGGGATTTGTTCACCAGCTTCAACAGATTTAGCTACATGCCACAGAGCCACTACAGCATGGTGTGCCTTGAAGTAAATCTGATCTCACAACGAGGCAAACAAACTCTCCCGCCACTCTGCTGCTTCAGCCAGGTCCCGTGGAGGTCGTTCTTGTGGAAGTAAGCAACTACCTTCTTGGCCAAGACGGCACCTTGAATAAGATGTTAGTGCTCCTTTCCTTGCTCATGACTTTGTTGAAAATTGACATCCATGTCAAGGAGATTGGAAACGACTCGCATGCCATAAGTGTCAATGCACCGGATAGCAACGGTCTAAAAAACGGGTCCCGACATGGGAGGCCGCCAACCGCTCTTGGTATTGCAACCAAGATAACATATCACCCTCGAACGAGGAATCCACACTTTAGGTTCGTTTTGTTTGCAAACTCACGAAGTCCGCATGTTGGTCTTTAGTGTCTACCTTTGGTTGAACTCTTTGTGAGGAGTCTCAAAGGCAAGGACTGTAAATGGATGCATGCAAGGTACAGGATTTCATACTTGCAGAGCTTTGCTAAAGCTTCTGCTTGTAGTGGCTCCACAAGAGCAAACCTCAACCTACAGTCCTACTTGGCGCGTCCTTAGACCACCAAGTGTCGTCCTCAAGGCAGGCTCTAGTAAGCTTCCTAGAAGCTTCGTGTCCCACTTTGGGCAACAAAGAATATTGCGGGGTTTGAGTCCGCAACCTATTGTTCGAGACTCCGGAGCCTATTCAACTAGGCCACAAAGGTATGATTCCTATGATTATCCACGGGGACATACCCATTATGGGCAGTGCATTCATGGCCCATCTCACAACAGACCAAGGGGACGTACTCCATATAGTAGTGCATGCCTTGTCTGTATGTGCAGCTAGCCAGCTAGGCAGCGGACAAGGTGCATACCATTTCAACAAATCTCTCCCATGCACCTCTGTCCACCTGTCGCTCACTCGGCTCCATCAATGCCTTGGCGCTTACCCTTCCTCTCCCGCACTCCTCATGCCGAATCCACGAATGCCTGCATAGTGCAATTCGCTCTCCAGTGGCTTGCTTATGCAGTAAGCAAGCAAGCTCTTGGTTCTGCAGTGCTGCAAGTCCACCACGTTCTTCATGACCAGGTCACGTGAGTGGTGGTAACGTATGTCGATGTGTTTCATTCGCTGGGAGATGATCTCATCTTCAGCCATTGAGATGGTGCTCATGTTGTCCACGTGTACGACCGTGACATCCTTTTGTAGTACTGTCAATTTTCCAAGCAGGTTGCGCAGCCACTGAGTCTCCTTGCACGACTCAGACATAGCAACGTACTCTGCCTCAGCCGTGGACACAGAAACACAATCTTGCTTCCTATTGGCCCATGAGATGGCAGCGCCATTCAAGATGCACACGTATCTAGAGGTTGATTTTCTGTCGTCAAGATTTCCTCCACATTCAGCGTCGGTAGAGCACTTCAGGCGAAAGGGGTCCGTACCTTCTTGGCCTCCAAGGACGAGGCCCATGTGACGTGACTTTTACAGGTAGCGCAAGATGCGCTTAATTGCCTGCCAATGTTGTGGCCCTGGGTTGGCAACAAATCTGCTCACGTATCCCACAGCATAACAAATGTCCGGACGAGTCCCTACCATGGCGTACATGATGCTACTAACGGTGGACTGGTAGGGGATGTCTTGCATCTCCCTCTGTTTTGCTTTATTGCTTGGAGACATGGAGGCCTTCAACTTTGTATCGGTCGTCGTTGGGGTGCCAACAGGTTCGCAGCCTTCCATGTAATAGCACTTCAGTACCTTACCAATGTATTTGGTTTGGTTGAGTTCGATGGTGCCTACTACTCTTTTGCAGTGGATGGCAATCACAAGGTAGTATTCGAGAGGACCCATGTCCTTCATCTTAAGCCTTTTTCTGAGGTCAGACTTCAGCTCATCCAGCAGCTTGGCAGAAGTTGAGCAGATGATAAAATCATTCACATTCAGCACAACCAGCATCAACCCTCTCCCATCATCGCGCACGTACATGCTTGGGTCATTCTGGCAATGCGCAAAGGAGAGACCAGTCATGAAACAGTCCATCTCTTTGTACCACATCCTTGGGGCCTGTTTCAGCATGTAGAGCGCTTTCACCAACTTGCACACCTTGCCCTTGGGAGCTTTGACTCCTTCAGGCACCTCCATCAGCACTTCCTTGTCGAGCTTCCCGTAAAGAAAAGCTATCCTGACGTCCATCTGGTGTATCTCTAGGTTCTTTGCGGCTGCAATGCCAAGGAGAGAACGGATGGAGGCAAAGGTCACAATGGGCACAAACGTCTCATCGTACTCGGAGCCCGGACGTTGAGAGAACCCCTTAGCCACTACCCTTGCCTTGAACTTGTCGATGTTGCCGTCTTGTTCCTTCTTCACTCGAAGGACCCACTTGGATCCCACCACATGGGCCTTGTCGGGTCTATCCACCAGAACCCACGTATCCTTCTCAGCAATAGACACGAGCTTGCTGTCCACTGCCTCCTGCCACTTGGCCGCATCTAGGCCATTCATCGCCTCCGCCAATGTGGATGGCTCTCCCTGAGCCATGCACAACCAGCTAAGGCCAGCCCAATCGTCCTCATACTACGAAGGTACTTTCTTTGGTCGCAAACTGCGCCAGGGTGCTTGTGCGGCTTCTTGCTTTGGTGCTGGTGCTTTCATAGGTGGTGGTTTGTTGTCGTCATCGTTGTCTTTAGAAGAGTCGTCAGACTCCAAGTTTGACTAGGAAGCCCCAGACGCCTTGGTATCCGCGTTCATGTCAAATGCTACATCATCCTCCACAACTACTCTCCTATTTCCACCACTTGCTAGTAAAGCGAGCCAGTTGTCGGGTGCTTGGTCTCCGGCCTCAAGCAACACTATCCACTCTCCTGCTTTAGGAGCAACAATCGGGTCCAGTAGCTCTCCCTTTCCAAGGGTGCATTTGTCAAACACGACATCGTGGCTCCTCACGAGCTTGCCTGTTGGCTGGTCCCAAAGCCGATAGGCTTTGTGTGAGATGTCGTACCCAACCATGACGCACTTCTTGGAACATGCGTCGAGCTTGCCTCCACCTTCTCCCAACTGGATCTTCACCCATGCAGTTGACCCGAACACCTTCAGATGAGATGCGTTGGGTTTCTTTCCTGACCGTGCTTCCTGTGGGGTCTTCAGCTACTTGTCCTCCAGCTTTCCACGCTTTCACAAGGCGGTTGCTCGTGTGAGGTTCAAGAGGCAGCAGGTAGTTGTTGCTGCTTCTGTCCAAAAGCGAGGTGGGAGCTTGGCGACGAAGAGCATGCTTCGCTCCACGCCGAGCAGGATCTGTTCATCCTCTCGGCCACGCCCTTGCTTTGGGGGTTGTAAGGAGTAGTTTTCTCGTGGCATATGCCATGATGCTTGAGCCAAGGCTTGCATGCCTCGTACTCATCCCCGTTGTCACTTTGGAGCGTCTTCACTTTCTTGGACATTTGCCGCTCTACCACGGCGACGAACTCGAGGAGCTTCTCCTTGACCTCTCCCTTTGTTTTGAGGAAGTAGATCCACAACTTGCGGCTGTGGTCATCAATGAAGGTCAGGAAGTAATTGCTTCCCTTGTTAGACGTCGTGCAAAAGGATCCGCACACGTCACGATNGGATCTTCACCCATGCAGTTGACCCGAACACCTTCAGATGAGATGCGTTGGGTTTCTTTCCTGACCATGCTTCCTGTGGGGTCTTCAGCTACTTGTCCTCCAGCTTTCCACGCTTTCGCAAGGCGGTTGCTCGTGTGAGGTTCAAGAGGCAGCAGGTAGTTGTTGCTGCTTCTGTCCAAAAGCGAGGTGGGAGCTTGGCGACGAAGAGCATGCTTCGCTCCACGCCGAGCAGGATCTGTTCATCCTCTCGGCCACGCCCTTGCTTTGGGGGTTGTAAGGAGTATTTTTCTCGTGGCATATGCCATGATGCTTGAGCCAAGGCTTGCATGCCTCGTACTCACCCCCGTTGTCACTTCGAAGCGTCTTCACCTTCTTGGACGTTTGCCGCTCCACCATGGCGACGAACTCGAGGAGCTTCTCCTTGACCTCTCCCTTTGTTTTGAGGAAGTAGATCCACAACTTGCGGCTCTGGTCATCAATGAAGGTCAGGAAGTACTTGCTTCCTCCGTTAGACGATGTGCGGAAGGGTCCACACACGTCACTGTGTATCAGTTCCAAGACGTTCTCCGCTCGTTGACCTCCTCTCCCAAACGGCTTCTTCTTTGCCTTCGCTTGGAGGCATGGTTCACACAATGCACACCCTTCGCCATGCTTCATGGTGCACCCTTCCATTCCGCGGACTACCTCTTNTGAGCCAAGGCTTGCATGCCTCGTACTCATCCCCGTTGTCACTTTGGAGCGTCTTCACTTTCTTGGACATTTGCCGCTCTACCACGGCGACGAACTCGAGGAGCTTCTCCTTGACCTCTCCCTTTGTTTTGAGGAAGTAGATCCACAACTTGCGGCTGTGGTCATCAATGAAGGTCAGGAAGTAATTGCTTCCCTTGTTAGACGTCGTGCAAAAGGATCCGCACACGTCACGATGGATCAGGTCCAAGACATTCTCCGCTCGTTGACCTCCTCTTCCAAATGGCTTCTTCTTTGCCTTCGCTTGGAGGCATGGTTCACACAATGTACGCCCTCCGCCATGCTTCATGGTGCACCCTTCCATTCCGTGGACTAACTCGTGCTCATGCATCTTTTTCAGTGTGCTGTTGGCCACGTGGCCAAATGGCCGGTGCCACAGCTCAGCGTCACTGTCCTTGGTTGATGTGGCGGCTGTAATGGTCCCCGGTGGTGCATCCTTTGGCTCCAGTGCCATTGTCTTGGTAGCACATGCGAGTCTCTCATCCGACGCCTTGGTGACTTTGGTTTGAAACACGTAGAGGTCGTCGACTCTTGGAACTTGAAGCATGAGATCGTCTTTGGTGTACAAAATCTGGATTTCCTCATTTTTTAGGGCCACGGCTTCCTTGTTGGTGAACACCACTGTCATGTTGTTGTCAGTGATTTGTCAGACTGGAAGCAAGTTGGCAGCGAAGGAAGGCATGTACACCACATTGTGAAGGTTGACCGCCTTCTTCGCACCGTTCACGTTGAACGTGATCACCTTGTCCCCTTCACCCATGGCTTGGACGACGCCACCGTTTGGACACTTGATGCGCATGACAGATTCAGCCATGGAGACAAATCCACCCTTCTCTTTTCATCAGTGGTGGTTGGTGTCCGAGTCAAGGGCAAATACCCCGGGCCTAAGGATCGTTGCCTCATTCATGGGCAACCCTCTAGCCATCATGTTGGTGAGCTCCTTATTCTCCTTCCCACCTTTGTTCCCACCTTCTGTCTTGGGACTATGACAATCCCTAGCCCAGTGCCCAGCCTTGCCACAGTTGTGACAGTTTACAGGCTTCTTGGAACTCTTCCCACCACCGTTGCCTTTCCCTCCACTGCCATTGCTTCTACTGTTGCCTTAACTGGAGCGAGAGCTTGCACCTTGTCCACCAAAGCAAGAGGCATAGGCGAGGATGTTTGCCTCACTGCCACTGTGTTGCATGGACTCGTTGCGGACGTGTTCGGCAACAGCCTCATACCTCATATCCGCCTCCTTCCAGCCGCCAAGTACTGTGATCAAGGACCCCCAGCTTTCCGGCAGTGCCATCAGAAGGATCATGGCACGCATGTTGGAGTCGAGATTCCATTCCATTTGCTGGACCTCTTGCAGCACGTTGTCGAACGACTACAAAAATACGGGTATCGATTCTCCTTCTCTCACCCTCATCGACATCAACCTTTGGAAGATGAAGAGACGGTTTGCTAGGACGTTTGATTGATGCACACGTGAGAATTTTGCGTAGGCCTCGGCAGTCAACATGCATCATGTGATGTGGGAGTGTTGAGTCTCGTTGATGGACGTCACAAGTATGGCAAGAGCCATGTTGTTCTTCATCGTCCATGCTGCAAGGTCAGCCGAATGCGGTGTCACTGTCGCATCGGCGAGTTCTGTCTCGGTCCCTTTTAGAATGTCGAGGTAGTCACGCACGTTTGTGACATTCTCAAAGTGCCATTT
>SZWC01008831.1:0-49844 GCA_023375785.1 Penium margaritaceum
GTTCGGTCGGCGTACGTCCTTGAGTGGCTCTCTCTTTATCTCTGCCTACGTCTCTGCATGCCCTGGGGGAGTCTGGATGTTGACCGTGTCCCTGTCCGCCCATGTGCACTACGCCTGTGAGTCATGGAGGAGTGTTGGTTTTATTCCCATCTCTCATTGTGCTCTGTTGTGTCCTCCCGGCTTGTGTACATCGGCGTGCAGATGACTGACGGCGAGACTCGACGCTGATGGAGTGTCGTCCGGTGGAGCCGACGTACGCTGAGGTCTTCTCGCAGTTCGCTGGAGCCTCCTCTCTCCGGCGACGCGCTCAGCTCCATCGGCAGGCCTCCTCGGCGGTCGTGCTGCCGGCGGTCATTGACATCACAGTTGCTGCTTGCATGCGTCCAGCGTTTCCCATCGCGTCTGCATCGTCATGCACTGCCTAGGGTCCCAGTTGCATGTTGCATGGCCCTGTTTGGCAGCATAAACCGTTGTGGGCACTATCTGGGTTTTGGCTGCCATAACTCCTCGCTACTATTTTTCTAGCAGATTCTGACCGCACGGCTGCGTTTGCAGCGTTGGTATTATGGTATGGTCCAGTTTTTAGGCAAAACGGACGACGCCCAGGTTTTGGGCTGTCGGCTGCCTGGCAAGCCTCACCGAGAAAACCTGCCAGCCTGAACTGAGCTATTTTCTGATTGGCTGATGAACTGAGTAACAAGCTCTACAGAGCTGGGGGGGGCCTAGAACTTGGAGGGGTCTCCCATTGTTGTTCATTCTTCATTCCTAATCAGTCATTGTCAGTTTTCAGCTGCTTTCTGGCGATAACTCTGGCGCGCGCGTTTCTGAGTAACAAAACCCAGAGCTTTCAGACTTAGACTCTAGAGCAGCAGACTGAGGAGGCAGCTGACCTAAGCAATGAGCGTGGAAGCCCGCACGCTGCATCAACAACGCTGCTGCCCCAACATGCTGCATAGTTTCCTTTTCTTTGTTCAATTCCACGTCGTCTGTTGAAGCAGTTCCATGTCTGGCGGTCAATACTTGTAGTCGTTGGGCGAGGTGGCAGCATAGAACCTTATGTTTGTTGGTTTTTGTGGCTTCCACCTGTCGCGACCGACACTGCTAGTTTACCGATATACCCACACATAGGGTATATGGTGGAGGAAAGCGTGACAACACGACAGGCCTTCGGGGTGTCTCGATACTTCTCCAGCACGTACGACAGCGCCGGCAAGACGCGGTCGATGCGTTCCGGTAGCCCTGTGGGCTTGTCGGGACCTAGGAGAGTTTTCTCAGTGGGTTGAGACCCGCGCACCTGGTGGACTATACCAGTGCGATGAGGAGATCCGGTGGCTGTTGTGGGGCTTCCGATGTTCGGAAAGCCGTCTGTGATGTCTGAACGTTGATTCCGAGATTTGTTTGGCACTGCTCATATTTTCTCGGTGGTCGAGACCCGGGCACTCAGAGAGCTGTTCCGATGCCTCGAGGAGACCACCGTTGTTGCTGTCATCGTGTATGCAGTGTGTTCTCCATGTTGACTCATTTGGGTTCATCAGGGGTGACGGGGCCCGGTGCGGTTAGCTGCCGACGCCCCTATATAAGCCCGCTAGGGGCTCATTTGTAAACTCTCCTTGTTATTATATATTCAGCGTTCCAGACTTAGCCAAATTCTTGCCCTCTTGCATTGCACTCACACACAGAGCTCATGTTCATTATTGCTTGGGCCTGCATGCCCTAAAATATTTCCAAATTGGCATCACAGCACAGGGGGGGCGTGTGAGTAGCAGAAGCAGCAGCAGTGGGCGGAACGCAAAGAGAACGCGCCACGTGGTGCCACGCTGGCAGCAGCGTGAGGGAGCGCGAAACGAATGCAAGTCAACGCCACAGGGGCGGTGAGCCGCGAAAAGGAGCAATAGCGACTGCGGCAGAAACAGCAAAAGCAACAGCAGCAGCAGCCACTGCAGCAGCGTCGGCAGCAGCAAAAACAGAGTGTAGCAGCAGCAGCAGCAGTAGAGTGGAGCAGTAGCAGCAGCGGCGAAAGCAGCTGCAAGAGCAGTAGCATATAGCAGCAGCAACAGCACCTATTGTAGCAGCGGCGGCAGCAACAGCAGCGTGCAGCAGCGACGGTAGCAGCAGCAGCGTGCAGCAGCAGCAGTCGCGGCGGTAGTAGGAAGCAGCAGTAGGTACTACTGCACAGAGCAGCAGCAACAGCATATAGCAGTAGCAGCAACAGCTACTGTAGCAGCGGCGGCAACAGAAGCAGCGTGCAGCAACAGCAGCTGTGGCGGCAGCAGCAAGCAGCAGCAGCAGTAACTACGCAAAGCAGCAGCAGCAGTAGCAGCAACCGCAACAGCTGTACCTGCCGCTGCAGCTGCTACTGCCGCTATGAGGAGGGCCTCGCAGCCCTCCTCTGAGGGGGGGCCCTCTGAGGGGGCCTGTCCGCCCTGTTTGCCCCCCCACTCTTCTTCTCCTTCTCAACGGGGCCCTCGGAGGGCCCCGCCGAGCCCCTCTGAGGGACCCTTCGGAGGCGGCCCGTCGGCCCCGTGGGTCCCCTCGGCCTGTCGGCCCCGTGGTCCCCCTCGGCCCCGTCGGCCGACCGACGGAGGGGCCGAGTTAGAGGGGCGGACAGGACCCCCCCCTCGCTCCCTCCTACCCCCCACACCCACTCGCTCACCCGCTCGCTCAGCGAGCGAGCAAGCGAGCGTTCACGGGAGGGAGGGCCGGACAAGCCGGACACCCCCCCTCCCCTTTATTTTCTCCGTTTGCCCACCTTACGGGCAATCGAGAAAAGGGGGGGGGGACGAGTAACAAAAAATACAAAAAGGGGTACGCCTGACAGCGAGTGAAAAAAAAGAGAGAAAGATAAACCAAAAATAAAACAAAAAAGGCGAGGGCCTAAGGCGAGCAGAGGGGAGACCTAGAAAAAAAAGGGGTGGAGGGTGAGGGAAAAAGGAAAAAAAAAGAGGGGGGTGGCCGTGGGCAAAGAAAAAAAACAGGAAAAAAAACAGGATAATCTTCCAACTACCACCGCCGCAGTAGCAACAACTTTCATAGCTGTAATAGCAGCATCAGGCGGTGGCGTGTCGACGACTACTTAGTGCGGCGGCTGCGCGAGAGCTTGCACTTTCGCCTTCAGAGCCGACAGCAGACTGTCGTCAGCAGCGATCTCCGCTTTGAGACGCGTCGTGGACCGGCATCTTTCTGGGGCCCGTGGATTGGTGGGCGCACTTCACCCCGTAGGATCGACGGCGGATTCGAGTCTTACCATCTCCGAGGGCTGGGTCGTCCACCGCTTGGAGCAGCAGCCGCACCTGCAACCGCCACCCCTTCTCGTCTTGGAGCAGTCTTCGCTCCATTAGTGGCAGCAACATTAGTGGCCGCAGTTAGTCAGACTGTAGTCTCCGGGCGGGCTGTGGTAGTGCAGCTCTTCCCGTCTGGTCACGTTTGCTGACCTGGACGCTGCGACCTCCAGGAGTGACAGTTCCTACTGGCCTCATTCTCTCCCGTGGCTTGGTGTGTACCACCGGGAGTAGGTGCCCTCGGTACCTATCCATCGTCTAGCGCACGAGATGAGTGCACGGACATCTGAGCAGGCGCCCTACGCGTTCGCCTGCTACTATTGTGGTGATGGACGTCATGGTTGGCGTTGCTGTTGGACGCGCCCTCCCGGCTGGCATCCACCTTGGCTACAACCTCGTCCGAGCCTACGTTCTCCACAGCATACGGATCTGCCGGCGTTGGTAGATCCCTTAGCTGGACCTCTGGCGAGCATATTTGCTGAGATCAACATCCTCCGGCAGACGGTGTAGCGGCTTTGTGACCTCGTCATCACTGAGCGTGCTTCTGCTACTGGTTTGTCGACGGCTTCTTTGATCACATCTCCTCCATCTTCTCCTCTTTCCTCATCCAATGGTGTACTTTCACCTCCATCTGCCAACGAGTCCCAGGCTGCCACCATCCTGTCGATCCTTCACTCTGCGACCACGACGCCATCTCGCGATGATATGCCTTCATGCAGTCGTTCCAGTCGAGTGACTCAGCGACGTCGGCGTCAGCGCTCCGCACGGCGTGCACGCGCCGGTGTTGATACATCCTCCACCTCCTCTGCCACCGTTGCTGTACCTGTCGAGGGGGAGTGTGGTCACCGCGTATTGCGTGATGTGACATTAGCAACAGGATCCGCACTCACGCCGGGCCGTGCTGCCTGAGCGTCATCTGAGGTAGACTCAGATGATACGGTCAGAGGACATGACATGGAGTCTGACCCCGACATGGCGTTCATGGTGGAGATTTGCCTTTCATCGTCCAGGTTGGATCCAGATCTTCCACAGCAGCAGGCGACATCAGGAGGAGCGCAGGCACGGCGTCCTTGGACGGTGCCACTCGCGGCTCCGACTGGTAGAGGCCCAGGGGTGGCACAGGAGTTTCGTACGGATCAAGATGCATCTACCATACTTTCGGAGGAGAGTGTGCAACAGACTCACACCACTCCAGCGGATGTTGGGGTGCTTGGGACATGCATGTCATTGAGGTCGACACCTACGCTGGGGCAGCAGTCGGACATTCTGCAGCAGCGGGTTGCATCAGGAGGACTGCAGGTCCCGCGTGCCTTGGCGGTGCCACTTGCGACTCTGACCGGTAGCGGCCTGGCGGTGGCACAGGAGTCCCGTGCGGATCGGGATGCCCCACACGGATCTCTGAGGGGGTTGGCGCACGAGATTCACACCAGTACGTCAGCAGTCGCAGTGCATGAGCAGAGTCGGCCGGTTTGTCTTCTGGAGGTTGAGGCATTCTTGAGAGCAGCAGTTATGAGAGGTGTCATTGGAACACATGCTGCAGGAGACTCAGCAGGTTTTACCATGTCATCTGCACTACTTGAGCACCAGCTTCAGCGTCACGAGTCACCCATGATCCCTGAGTCTACGTCCCGTGCATAGGACAGAGCACCAAGACACACGACGGAGTCAGATGGTGGTCTACATTCCATTATTGAGCAGGTGGCAGTGACCAGCCTTCCCGGCGAGACAGTGCGAGAGCGCCAGCTGCGCTTGTTGGTCGCCTTGACGGACATTGTCGAGTCGGAGCCCTGCACACCTGTGTCCACTACGGCGGCAGTTGAGGACAGTGGTGCAGATCCCTACATGCGGATGGAGTCACCTCGCCAGCAGGAGCTGAGTTCTGCCCCCTCGGTTTCACTTGTTGGTGACCCTACTGATCACATCGACGCCGAGAGTGGCAGTACCTGCACGGACAACATTTCCACGTGCTTTACGGACTCTGACGACTCCTCCTTCTCCTTCTCTCTTGGCATGCGACCACTCATTCCTCGCATGACAGACACGAGCTATGATGTGGATGTGACACCTGCAGCTGCATCCGATGTTCCAGTGTCTCAGCACATTGCGAGCTTGGTTGATCCCTAGGAGGATGCAGCAGCACCAGTTCCATCGTCTTCAGCAGCAGAGATGCAGGTGGCGCTGTACTCACGAGTTGTGCAGTCTGCATGTGCAGCATCCAGTGAGGCAGATTTTATTCTACACCAGGTCGACATGGGCCACCTCGACATGTCCGAGACAGATTATGCTGGTCTGCAGGACTGTGTAGTCGTGCTACAGCGGGAGATGATGGCAGCGCGTGAGTGATTCTCAGAGGAGGGCAGCATCACAGCTACCGGCAAGAGCCTTCAGCCACTAGCATCTGGCACACCTATACCCGGGGAGGATCTTGTACAAGCTTTGAGAATGACGTCCGTTGGAGACACCGTCATAGGAGAGGTGAGCGTGCCTTCGGCTTCCGCCATCCTGGCTCTTGTCGACCCCATCATCGCTCCTCCTTCTTCTTCTTCTGCCGTCACACACCTTCATCCACCCGACTCACCTGCCCCATCGTCATCTTCATCCACGAGTGGTGATCTGGCAGTACACCCTTGTGTCTCAGGGTGTGCTATCCCGTATCGGAGGCCAGCTCTGCCACTTCATCCACGCACGCGTGCTGCTCGCCCATTCCCGTTCCTCCGGCGTACACTGATGCATCACGGCAGTGCGGAGGCAGGAGAGACTATGAGTTGCGACCCTTGGCAGTCAGACGAGGTCTGGTATACTCCAGGTGATGCAGATTCACGTGAGGAGTCGTAGCCGGAGACACCACTTCGTCTTCGAGGGAGGGAGTCGACTCGCAGGTGATAGGGGGAGCTATCTCTGCATGGTGGATACACCACATGACTCATCGCCCAGCATCTGTTCAGCTACGACATCAGTATCTCCATCGAGGACATCGATGCCAGGTTCATCAGCCCAGGGGGAGTGTTGTGTGGACCTCGACCTGACGCGACGTCCTGGGAGATGCATGGCGACGTCCATGCTCTGTTGTGAGCATCTACAGTATCCCGCATGTGGCTCATGCTACGTACCTGCACAGCTGCATGTGGATGATAGCACACTGTTGGTCGAGACCCGGACACTTGGTGCGTTGTACCAGTGTCACGAGGAGATCATGTGATCGTGTGTCTTGGTGTGTGGCTATACTGTGTGTGGCATGTGCATGCGAGCTGTTGGTCGAGACCCGGACACGTGGTGCGTTGCACCCGTGTTATGAGGAGATCCTCCCATGATCCTGTGTTTGGATGATGATACTATTGTGTTTGGATTACTTGTAGCGGTTGAGACCCGGGCCCTGGTACCGCCAGTGTCACGAGGAGACCATCTTGTCCTCTGACATGTGTATGTGCATTACACTGGTTTGTGTGCGTGTGCATCACTCCTCTCATGGTCGAGACCTAGACACCTTGTGGGCTGTGCCAGTGTCCAGGGAGATCCTAGATGGATGGCAGATGTGTGTGTGTGTGTGTCTGTGTGAGTTGACTCATGCATGTTATGGCTTGCCATACATTGTTGTTCCATGCCTTCGTTCATTTGTTCTGGCGTGGATGGCCATGTCAGCCAGGGGGAGTGTTGGTTTGTGTGGCTTCCACCCGTCACGACCGACACTGCTAGTTTACAGATATGCCCAAATCTGCGGTATATGGTGGAGGAGAGCGTGACGACACGACAGGCCTTCGGGGTATCTCGATACTTCTCCAGCACGTACGACAACACCGGCAAGACGCGGTCGATGCGTTCCGGTAGCCCTGTGGGCTTGTCGGGAGCTAGGAGAGTTTTCTCGGTGGGTTGAGACCCGCGCACCCGGTGGACTATACCGGTGCAACGAGGAGACCCGGTGGCTGCTGTGGGGCTTCCGATGTTCGAAAAGCCGTCTCTGATGTCTGAACGTTGATTCCGGGATTTTTTTTGGTACTGCTCATATTTTCTTGGTGGTCGAGACCCGGGCACTCGGAGAGCTGTTCCGATGCCTCGAGGCGACCACCTTTGTTGCTGTCATCGTGCATGCAGTGTGTTCTCCCTGTTGACTCATTTGGGTTCAGCAGGGGTGACGGGGCCCGGTGCGGTTAGCTGCCGGCGCCCCTATATAAGCCCGCTAGGTGATCATTTGTAAACTCTCCTTGTTATTACATATTCAGCGTTCCAGACTTAGCCAAATTCTGGCCGTCTTGCATCGCACTCACACACAGAGCTCATGTTCGTTATTGCATGGGCCTGCATGCCCTAAAATATTTCCAATTATGTTATCCTCACTGCATGTCCCCATACCAAGTCTTTGTGGTTTGACATACAAACTGGTGGGTTTGAACATCAAACAAGGATTGGTGTCGTTGTTTGCGAGAAAACCTTTCACATGGTCAGAATGTAGTCCATCACGAGGTGGATGCGTTCCAGCTGCCCGTATCACGGAGCTCGTCCTTCGCTCTAAAATGCGGGATTTTTTTGGAGGTGAGCGAGACCATGAAGAGATCAAGAGAGTCAGAACACAAGTCGATACGAGGCCAAGATTTTCTCGTTCTCTAAACCCGAGACTTGAAAAATCTCGTCTCCATCTCGATTTAACAGCCGTACTTGGCGATCACCTCCCTGGGTCCATTTTTTCAACAGCACTATCCTTACGCGTTCATTATCTATCGTGGAGTTTCTGTTTCAGTACCTGACGCTTCTTTCGGTTTGTCATTTGGACAACCGAGGAGCCTGTACGCCTGTCAGGTTCCCTCTTGCTATTGTTCTGGAGCTTGCAACTAGATTAGCCTATTTTCTAACCGGTTGGTTTGCATGCCTAGTCGCACGCATGTTGGTAAGACTAAAAATATGCCCTTGTCTGTTGTTTCCTAACTTCTACCTTTCAAAGCATATCTTTGTCGTATCTCCACCTTTCAGAGTACCGTCTAACACGATGTGTTTTGCACAACGTGCCCTCTCACACAAACATTACTCAGGGGTTCCTCTATTCCCTCACACATCCCACTGGCATTGATACATGTGGTTCAGCATCAAGAACACTTTCTGTCAGCCGCTTCGCCAGTGGAGAGGTGAGACCGGAAAACATCCACACCATTCGAAAAAAGAGTCTTTAGAATATTCACTTCACCAACATTCATCATCTGCCATTTGCAGTTTACATGCTCATAAAAAAAATTCATTGGTTGACCTTTGGACTTGATGCTAGGACAATTCTGATGGATGTGAGGGTGGCAGAAAGTGGCAAAAATAGGTTGTTCGCTAAAAATCATCTGGCATGAAATTTGCATAGAGGATGTTTCACAGGCTCTAACACAGTTTACGGAACTCAATTTGGAGTCCATTTGAGTGAGATATGGATTTCCAAAGTTTGGAGATCATGGGTCGGGTTCAAGTGACGACCTGAGCACTTTGAGCTCAAAAGGCGGCAGGATTATTGGCCAGGACGGCTGAGAGCGGCCTTCAAGGAGAAAAGACGGCTGGAGGGCCTCCAAGAGACTTCAAGAAAGGACCACTCCATGATTATTTGCCGTGCAGTTCGTGGGAGACATAATTCTCATGCATGACAAGGTGACTGCCGCTCATCCCGCTAGGCTAGGAGTGTGACGGTGTTGTGTGTAGATGCCTTTGTGTAAAACTATGGCCAAAACAGTGAATTTGGGCTGCTTTTAGGACAAGCTGGCACTGCTGTATGCGTTACCCACCGTGCGTCGTGGCATGCAGTTATGGTGTGTGCTCTTCTGTCATCATTTCTGTCTCCAGTGGTAAACTATTGGAGCTTACGAGAATTTGCGCCTCTCCTTAGCCTAGTCCTTGTTGTATCTTGCACCTTTTTTCTTGCTAGTGTGCTAGCTAAATTGACAAAGTTGCCACATCAGCAACAGCAAGGCAAGGAAGCCTCCTAGTACTTTCTCCACCCCGTCATGCTGCATTTCATTTGCTTTTCAGCCTGATCTACATTTTTTGCATTGCTTGTCCATCGATTGGTGGCATACTTATGTGTGTGACTATTCACAGCATCCGGCTTGAGATTGTGGATCCCTAGGTTTCAACGATGTTGTGTTTAGATGTATGTGTACATAATTATGGCCAAAACAGTGGTTTTGGGCTAGTGTAGAACTAACTGGCACTGTTGTGTGCATCACCCGCCGTGGGCTGTGGCAGACATTTATGGTGTGTACCTTTCAATTTTCATTTTTTTTCTGCATTAGTAGATTGTTGGAGCTAATGAGCCTTTACACGTCTCCCTATCCTAATCATTGCTGTTTCTTGCACCTGTTTGCTTGCTAGTTTGCCAGCTGACTGGACCATGCCACCGCGTCAGCAACAACAAGGCTAGGAAGCCTCCTAGCACTTCTCATGATATCAAAGCAGTGAGGCATCCGTCACTGAGCTGTGTAGCAGAGATGCCAAAGTGGCAAAATTAGTGAGACTCGAAGCTAAAACCACAGTCTGGGGAGGACTAAGCGATAGTGATGTATAGCAGTAGATTGTAGCAGGCAGGACGCCCTTGCGGCCGCATCACCATGCCATCACCACTGGGCTTTTAAGGGTTGCTCAACCCTCTCGAGCAGCATTTGGGACACGTGGTATTTCTAAGGGGTCCATGAAGCTTCCCAAAAGCTTCATTCAGGTCGCACTCGCCACCCCCAGGATGTGAGAGAGCACAAGTGCCCACTATAACCACCAGTCTTGGTGCCTAACCTGTCCATTGCATCCAGTTTTACCTCATCTTGTGTCCTGTGGATTACTGGAAATGAACAACGCTTTCTGATTTAGAGTTCTTTTTATTTCGGGTTGAGGTAAAGAAAGTGACGTTTTGACCCATTTTGGAGGTTTTTCTTTTGCATAGGACGACCTCCATTGCATTAAACCTCCTCTGATGCATCATTGCTTGAACTTTCGCTTCCTTTGGTTAACCTTCATGCTTGTGTCATCATTCTAGGTGATTATGTCATCACTAACAGTAATTTTTTGGTTGAAACATAAATTGTTGCCACCGTTCCATCTCTTTCAGAAATGCCAAGGGTTTTTGATTGAAACTGGGGCAGCCCTCAGGGAGGTGATCAAGCTCACCAAGAACCGCCTAGGCAGGACCAACTGTTTGTGAGAGGGAGTTGTAGGTTGCACAGACAGAAATTACGGAAGCGAATGTAGGTCTACAGAGAACGCGAATGTCTGAATCGACTCTTGAGTGAGAAAAGTACATTGTCACAGCTTTCTAACAAGCCCTTATATGCCTCATTTGGCCTCGGGAGCACTAAGATAACACTTTGTCAATGTTTACCCTCTAGCACACTCTCCTAGCCTAGCGGGATGAGCGGCAGTCACCTTGTCACACAAGAGAATTATGTCTCACACCACTTGGACGACCAACAATCGTGGTCTGCACCTTCCTTGAAGTCTCTTGGAGGTCCTCCAGCCGCCTTTTCTCCTTGAAGGCCGCTCTCAGCCGTCCTGGCCAATAATCCTGCCGCCTTTTGAGCTCNATACACTCTGTCAAAGTCTACCCTCTAGCACACTCTCCTAGCCTAGCGGGATGAGCGGCAGTCACCTTGTCACACAAGAGAATTATGTCTCACACCACTTGGACGACCAACAATCGTGGTCTGCACCTTCCTTGAAGTCTCTTGGAGGTCCTCCAGCCGCCTTTTCTCCTTGAAGGCCGCTCTCAGCCATCCTGGCCAATAATCCTGCCACCTTTGGAGCTCAAAGTGCTCAGGTCGTCACTTGAACCCGAACCATGATCTCCAAACTTCGGAAATCCATGTCTCACTCAAACGGACTCCAAATCAAGTTCCATAAAGTGCGTTAGAACCTGTGAAACATCCTCTATGCAAATGTCATGCCAGATGATGTTTATCGAGCAACCTATTTTTGTCACTTTCTGGCACTCTCATATCCATCATTCTCCCACTTTGCGAGAATAAAAATCACACAAGTCCGCACTGTCCCCTCAGCTGCTGAAAGTGGTGCACTGCCAGCGGCTTGGTCAGGAAGTCTGCCAGCATCATGCTTGAATGGCAGATCTTGATCTTCACCACCTGCTTTGCCACGAGCTCGCGGATGAAGTGGTACCGCAGGTCGATGTGCTTGGTGCGGGCTTGAAACTCTGCGTTCTTGGTCAGAGCAATGGCGCTCATGTTTTCAAAGTAGATGGTGGTCGCTGTGGTCTGCTGCTGCCCAAGGCTTGCCAGTAACTCACGCAGCCACACGGCTTCCTTTGCTGCTTCACTCAGGGCGATGTACTCTGCTTTGGTGGAGGAGAGGGCGATGCACTCTTGTTTCTTGCTCCTCCAGTTGATTGCACCTCCCCCGAGCACAAACACGAACCCACTGGTCGACCTCCTCGTGTCCAGGTCACCTCCCCAATCTGCGTCACTGTACCCGATGAGGATGGGGCTGTTGTTGCCGTTGAAGGTGAGGCAAAGGCTGCTGCTGCTGTCGAGGTAGCGCAGCACGCGCTTGACCGCCTCCCAATGCGGCACACCCGGATTCGCGCAAAACTTGCTGAGAACTCCCATTGCTTGGCTGATGTCGAGGCGCGTGCCGACTGCTGTGTACATGAGGCTCCCAACTGCTGCTTGGTACGGCACTGCTTCCATGCGGTTGCTCTCTTGCATGCCGTGGGGAGTCTGCGTCATGCTCAGCTTCGCTCCCGCTTCCAGTGGTGTCACGGCTTTGCGCACTCCTGCCATGTTGAAGCGCTTGACGATGTCGCTCACGTACGTGCTCTGCGACAACTCCAAAGTCTGCTGCTGCCGGTCACGCTTGACCTGAAGGCCAAGGTAGTAGCTGAGTTCTCCCATGTCTTTCATGTCGAACCTGGCAGCAAGGGACTGTTTCACATCGTCCAAAAGAGGCTTGGAGTCAGATGCAATGAGCAGATCATCAACATGTTGTAAGATGATCACCTGGCTTGCCTCTTGCGTGCGCCCATAGACTGCATGGTCAGCTTCACTGCGCAAAAAGCCAAGGCCAGCCAGCTGCTCATCCATCTTGTGGTACCATGCTCTTGGTGCTTGCTTCAGGCCGTAAAGGGCTTTCACAAGCTTGCACACCAAATCCTCCTTTCCATCCACCACATACCCCTCCGGCTGCTCCATGTACATATCCTCCTCAAGCTCATCATTCAGAAATGCACAAGTCACATCCATTTGGTGTACCTCCCAGTCCATAGCAGCAGCAGGAGCGAGGATCGCTCGGATGGATGGGAACTTTGCAACAGGTGTGAATGTCTCATTGTAATCCACACCCTCAGTCTGCACATACCCTTTTTCAACCAACCGTGCTTTGTACCTGAGCACCTTACTATCTGCACCACGCTTGCGCCTGAAGATCCACCGGCATCCGATCACCCGGCTGCCACATGGAGCTTCCTCGAGGGTCCAGGTGTCGTTCTTCATATGCGCACCATACTCCTCGTCTGCTGCGGCATGCCAATCTGCCGCCTCGGTGCTGCGCATGGCTTCAGCGAATGTGGCTGGATCATCAGTGACGGTGAGAAAGAGGAGCTCGAGGTCAGAGGACTCCGTTGGTGGTGGGGTGGTACACAGGTTTACCAGCTCCTTCAACGGCCTCTGTTTACTTACGAGGCACTTGGATCGCCTCAGCGGCTCCCCACTGTCCTTTGCACCTTTGTTGATGCGTGCGGGCCGTCGTGGCAGCTGCTGTACGTTGCTTTGTTGCTCCTCCTCATCAGATTCGGCTGCTGGCTCCTTCTCCCTCTCAGCTCCCTCCACCTCCTTGTTGTTACCGCTGTCACCGCCATCTTCCGCACCGCCCTCTTCTGCTACCGGTTCGTCTCCCACTTCAGGTACAAGCGTGGGAGCAAGTGGAACTGCAGACATGGGGCTCCATGTCCAGCCCTTCACGTCCTCTTGAAAGACCACGTCGCAGCTGCGGATGATCTTACGAGCGGCGAGGTTGTAGAGGCGGTATCCCATGGTGTCGTAGCCGAGGAAGGCAGCCTTCACCGACTTTGCATCCAGCTTGTTACGGCTGCTAGTAAGCACGTGCACAAATGCGCCACACCCAAAGACTTTCAGGTGCATCACTGTTGGCTTGCGTCCCGTCCATGCCTCCTCTGGTGTCATCACCGGCACGACGCGCGTGGGACTCCGGTTTTTCAGGTACACGGTAGTGTTGACCGCTTCCGCCCAGAAGGTTGGCGGGACCTCCGCATCGTGGAGCATGCCGCAACGTTCAGCCCACAAACGGCTCTCTCACACAACAGGGTGTAAGGAATGCCTCAAGGATGAGACAAAGCCTTGTTCTAGCTCTGATACCACTGATGGAAACTGGGGTAGTCCTTAGGGAGGTGATCTAGCTCACCAAGAGCCGCCTAGGCAGGACCAACTGTTTGTGAGAGGGAGTTGTAGGTTGCACAGACAGAAATTACGGAAGCAAATGTAGGTTTGCAGAGAACGCGAATGTCTGAATCGACTCTTGAGTGAGAAAAGTACATTGTCACAGCTTTCTAACAAGCCCTTATATGCCTCATTTGGCCTCGGGTGCACTGAGACACTTTCTCAATGTTTACCCTCTAGCACACTCTCCTAGCCTAGCGGGATGAGCGGCAGTCACCTTGTCACACAAGAGAATTATGTCTCACACCACTTGGACGACCAACAATTAAGGGTGCACACAGGTTCTTGGAACCGCGATTCCAGAACCGCGGTTCCGGTTCCAGAACCAGAACCGCGGTTCCGGTTCCAATTTTGTGGAACCGTTGTAGAACCGCGGTTCTCGCATCTGCTTTGTGGGGGGGGGGGCTGAAAAAAAAATCAGTGGACGCGTTCAACACCTCGTGACTCGAACACATCTAAGTTGTCCAAGTGAGACGGAATCCGGGCAATCCTCGCCACCTCGGAAAGGCCGCATGACGATGTTCGAGTCGTCAAATGTCACTGGTTCTCAACCGCCGACACATCAACGGGAGGATCGGCAGTCTTGCCACCTTGGAATGGACAATCCTCGTCAAATGTCATTGGTTCTTGTCCGTTCAATGCATTTGGCGGCGCAGCAGCTCATGGCTATTGCGTGCCGTGCGGGGGTATGGCACGCACGCCCATGGGTTTTGCCGCTTCCTACTCTCTGTTCTTTTGCACTGCACTTGAAAGAAGTTTCCGCTATGAGGAAGCTTCCTTTTTCAGCAGGTGACATGAGCAGTGGCGACGTCAACGATCCCCGCCAACCTCTTTCTGTTTGCCGCTCTGTTACACTGTCAGTTGTCTCCGTCTCATTGCAACAAAGCTCTTCACTAGTTGGGTTGAGACCTCTTCTCAGCCCAGTTCCGCCACTGCCAGTGAGTGATGGCCGCAATGGCCGCAGCGCTAGCGAACGACAGTAGCAGCACATTCAACTAGAAGCCGCAAGACCAGTGCATCCAACTGCACTTCAGCTGCAGGAGCAGCCGCGCCTGCACCTGTAGAGGCAGCCAGCAGCAGCGTCAGGCACGACGTTTTGCAGCGGCAGCAGCTGCAGGGGCAGCCAGCACATTGGCCATAACCATCGGCCCTAGCAGCGGCAGCCAGTTGCAGCAGCAGCGAGCACATTGCTCAGCAGCATCAGCTGCAGGAGCAGCAAGCACATTGGTCTGCCACACGAGCACTCGCAGAGGCAGGGTGCAGCAGCCGCTGGATTGTTTAAAACCACCAACACCAGCAGCGACAGCCATCAGCAGTGGCGCATAGCACATTGCTCAGCGGCAGCAGCTGCAGCGGCAGAACACAAATTGGTCAGCTGCGCCAGCACCTGCAGAGGCAGCCAGTGGCAGCGGCAGCCACGACGTTGTGCAGCGACAGCAGCTGCAGGGGCAGCCAGCGGATTGGTCAGCCGGACCAGGAGCCGGAGAACGTTGCGGGGGCAGGCAGCAAGCAGCAGCGGCTGCAGGGGCAGCAGCCAGCAACAGCAGCTGCATTGGCAGGTAGCCAGCAGGAGCGGCAGGCAAAACGTTGCGCACCAGCACCAGCAAGAGCAGCCAGCAAGTTCTTCAGCACCACCAACATTAGCAGCAGCAGCAAGCAGCAATGGCAGCTGTGCTTGCTGCAATGCTAATAGCAGTTCTGGCAGGGGTTGTGGCAACGAGCAGCACAGCAAGCATTGTAGACCGCATGAGCTCGAGCGGCAACCGAGAGGCTGCAGAAGACTCCGACAAGGACGATTCAGATGATGATGAGGCTGGTGAAGGGGAGGTCGGTGAGAAGCGCAAGAAGGAGAAGGCCGTCATCTGGCGCTACTTCAAAAGACGGGAAGATGATCCGGACAGAGCAGACTGCAATACATGCGGGAGAGATTTCGGGTGCAAGAAGAGCTCCACCAGCGGAATGAGAAAGCATCTTTGTATTTCCCACCCAAAGTTGTTCAAGGAGATGAAGGATCAAGAGGTCACTGCCGCACTGCAGCACGCCACTGCAAATGCTGTCAATGCCGCCGTGGAAGCTGTTAGGGCAGATCCAGGAGCAGGTGCCACTGTCATAGAGCGTGCCGTTGCAGGAGTGGGGGTAACCTTCAGCAAAAGGTATTGGATCACGTGTCTGTGGAAGCACGTCATAGATAAAAACCTGTCCTTCTTATCAATGGATTCATTCTGGTTGGGGAAAGCATTTCTTCATTGCAATCACACCGCTCATCTGCCTGGACGCATGACCATTGCACGCGGCATTGTGACAGGGGCGGTTGCTTTCCGAACTAGGTTGCGCAAACTGCTGGCTGAGGTCACCTCTGCCATCAGTTTCAACACTGATGGCTGGAAGTCAGATGCAAACATGAAATATGTGGGCATCACTGGACACTAGGTTAACGACTTCAAGGTCAAGTCCATGGCACTTTCTTTTCCCGCCATTCCAGAGTCACCAAATGCACAGAATATGTTTGATGTCTTTTCTGATGCTCTGAAAGGTTGGGGGTTGTGGTCACGTGTGTTTTGCATCACTATGGACAATGAGAGCACAAATAATGCGATGATTGACCGTTATGTCATACCATCAGGCAACGGGTTTGTGAAGGCAGGTCACATCAGATGTTTGGGGCATATCATGAACCTGGCCGTCAATGATTTACTGTCCCTCCCCGCTGTCGCCGATGTCATCGGCAAGGCAAGGGCTATTGCTACATTTGCCACCCGCAGCACACCAAGGGAGCAGTCCCTCATCTCTGCATCCTCTGCCGTCGGTGTGAAGTACCTCTCTCTTCATCTTGACACCGAGACAAGGTGGAATTCAACCCTTGATATGTGCAGCCCCGTGTTATTTTTGCACAAGGTGCTTGTGACATGGCTGGCAGGGTATGGAAGAGAGGGCACGCTGCTGACTCCGACTGATGAGGAGTGGTCCACCATCGCACTGCTCACCCTCATCTTGAAGCCGTTCAAGTTGTACACAGACGACATTAGCGGCAGCAAGTATCCCACCCTCATCCTGGTGATCCCCTTTTTTGAGTTCATGCTGACAAAGATCCATGGGTGGCAGGTGCGGTCAATCAATGCAGAAAAGAAAGGAAAGCGGCGCGGCGCAGCTGGCAGACTCACCATGAATGATCAGCTTCTTGCGGACATCAAGCCGGGGCTTGAAGCTGTCCAGGCAAAACAGGAGAAGTACGCAGCCCTGCTAACGGACCGTCACGTGCTTGCAACAGCGGCTGACCCACGATTCCGGCTGCGCTACTTCGACAAGACGCACCGGCTCATGGGCATCAATTCTGCCGCTGAACTCCAAGTGAAGGTGATCGAGCTCATCCGCCCATACTACACCAGGGTGGAGGAGGCACGTGCAGCAGCTGAAGCAGCAGCAATGGCAGCAGCAGAAGCAATAGCAGCAGCAGAAGATACAGGTGATGACAGCCAGATTATAGCAGCTTCTGCAGCGGCGCCGGCAGCAGCAGAGGTACGCCAACTCCGTCCGCACGTGCTGCAGCAGCAAGAAGAGGATGAAGAGTTGCTGCAGGCTGCGCTGGCAGATCCATCGCAGGATCTCTTTGCGTCGCAAGATCCAGCCCCCTGGGTTGAAGAACCAGCTGCAACCACACTTGAGGGTGAGGTGGACAGGTGGGCGAAGCTTCCCACGAGGGATCCGACGTGCAACGTGCTGCGCCATTACCGAAAGAAGCAGATTTCCTTTCCCACCTTCTTCCTTGCTGCCATGGACCATTTTGCGGTCCCAGCCACATCCACACCGTCCGAGCGCCTCTTCTCCCTCGGCCGGCATGTCATCACCGACTTCCGCCATTTGCTCGACTACTTGAAAGTAGAAAATCTTCTCACCATGAAGTCGTGGATCAACGAGCGCAGCCTGCTAGAGTTCCCAGTTGATTGCCATGGCAATGTGGCCCCATAACTGCAGGAGGAGGAAGACCGAGTGAATTCACTATGCCGGATAGCCAGAGCAGAGTTGGTTGGTGAAGCAGCTGAGGAGTTAGAGGGCCTAAGGTTGTTTGACACCGGTGACGATGATGATGTGATGGAGGTGGGAGTGGGTTTGGGGGGTGGGGATGGTGATGACGATGATGACGATGGCGATGGAGAGCAGAGTTGTGATCCATCAGTGAACTGATTTTACATGCATTCTTTTTCCATCTCTTGTGTGGTAGTTTTTGCATTGAACAATGGGAATGATGAATTCAATATATGAACATGGCTAATGCAGAAGGCAACACCAAGTGTGCATGACAAGGGAACCCATGACGAACTGATTGTTTATGAAGTAATGCTTGGTGTTTCCCCATAGTCATCAATCTGTTATGAAAGTGAGAAAGGTGAGCATTGTCAAATGTAAACTTGCTGTCCCTGGACTTTGTCTAGATGAAGTGTGCATATGCGTGTCTTCATGTGTGGAACCGTGAAGAACCGCGGTTCCAGGCAGAATCGCGGTTCCGGTTCCAACCCGAGAACCGCGGTTCTGTACCGGTGTGCACCCTTACCAACAATCGTGGTCTGCACCTTCCTTGAAGTCTCTTCGAGGTCCTCCAGCCGCCTTTTCTCCTTGAAGGCCGCTCTCAGCCGTCCTGGCCAATAATCCTGCCGCCTTTTGAGCTCAAAGTGCTCAGGTCGTCACTTGAACCTGAACCATGATCTCCAT
Organism: Penium margaritaceum; assembly: GCA_023375785.1. Lineage (NCBI taxonomy): Eukaryota > Viridiplantae > Streptophyta > Zygnematophyceae > Desmidiales > Peniaceae > Penium > Penium margaritaceum. The sequence continues at coordinate 18,398 of SZWC01008831.1, forward strand.
ATCTCACTCAAACGGACTCCAAATCAAGTTCCGTAAAGTGCGTTAGAACCTGTGAAACATCCTCTATGCAAATTTCATGCCAGATGATTTTTATCGAGCAACCTAATTTTGTCACTTTCTGGCACTCTCATATCCATCAGTTTTGTATTATGACAACATTGACGTTTGGACCCCTGCCGAGCAACATCAATGGTGTCGGTCCGTGACAAAAGCAAGGGGCTAGGAGACCCCTTCTCTTCCTCCTCTTTGGGAATCATGATTCCACGGTTGCTCTCACTTACGATCGATGAGCTTTGTCGAATGTAGGATGAGATGCGTCGCAAGCAGCAGCATCAGACGGGCGTGTTGTAGGAGATCTCAAAGTTACTAGGGTTGTTTACGGGCCTCACAGCAGACACAAGGAGGATTTGCTAGAGCTGCACCATCCATTCTGTCGTGTAAGCCCTATAGAACACTACGGCCTACGCAGCCATCATCACAGGATGACACTTGGGATGAGGAGGAGATAGAGGAGGACACACGTGAGGATAAGCTTTGCGTCCTTGAGGAGCGCATTCATGAGCTGCGTATTGGGTCACAACCTCTCACCCTGCCAACCTCTCACCATCACGATTAGCCATGTTGATCAGTAGCATACGCCTTTGGTGGCGAATCCATCTTCACGGGTGGTCTTTGAACACCTTGCCCATCATTTTCCAATACTGAGGTCGTCCTCCCCACGGAGGGACGACCGAAGGACTTAAAGAGACTTCCATCCCTTTACGTTAGCGACTCGGACTTCAATTGCTGGTAGACCTCGTTTGAGGTATGGGTCGACTGTGAGGGTGTCTAATCCTACTAACACAGCCAGAACCAGATCCGCGACGCTCACCAGGTCTAGACAACAGCGCGAGCTATGTGCGATCTGGTCTACACCATGCCGCAGGAAATTCTGGCCGACTTCTGCCCCTGTCTAGGTGAGGCTAGAACCAGGACAAGAGTTAACCTGCACCAGGGCTGGGAGCTGGTCCTGACAATGCTTATTGTGGAGACCCTTGCCACGAGGACGACTCGACTATGTGAGTTTCACTCCCTCCACCAGGGTCCTGAATTGTCGCAACGGACTACTGGATGTACCCCATGCGTCTTTACATGCGCCTTGGGACTAGTGGCAGGACGCAACTGTGGGAACTCAACGCCATCATGAAAGGGACACACGTGGACCATGTGAAGCTCTTTATGGACCTTGAACATGCGGCCCTTTATAAGTTGTCGGAGTCACTCTAGTCAATTCTTTGGGCTCATCTCTTCTTTCTCCAGGCGACATCCACTCATGAGGCTTTTTTTGCCCAAAAGTGGACTCCACTTGTTACAGCAATGATTGTGACCCCTGTTATGCCTTTATCCGAGTGCAATAGTTCCACCTCCACTGGTTCCTCCTCCTCCTCCTCCTCCTCCTCTTCTACCCTAAGCGATTAGACTCAGGACATGGTACCAGCCACACAGGGGAAGAAGAGGGAAAGATGTTTAAAGGGATACCAAAAGTAGCATTAGCCAACGAGTAGTGGTAGTGGATATTCTATTCATTGCTAAAATTGTGTAGGCACTCATTTCTACATAGAGTGTGAACAGCTCCTTGATTCACTTTGGATCATACGCGACCTCTAGGCGATGCACGGACTGGTTGCACCAAACCCACGACAGTAGCGGACGCAACCGCTTCAACAGGAAGCAACAATGATATGGACTCTCAAGATCGCACGATTGTGGAGCTTCATCAGCTGCTGGAACTTTGTACTCAGGGAGGTGCGAATGTGTTTTCATAGCCGGGTGGTCCCCAAACAGCTTTTCCTCACTTGTATGTTGCTTGTGATGATGCTTGTGGGAGAGCTCAGTTGGCTCATGATGAGTATGTAGTATGACTGGCTTGATGAGTCACAAGTCTGTGTTGTTTGTCGTTGTTTTGAGTCCCCTGCTTCATGTCCAGGAGAGGCAGAGTGTTGTGTGACATGTTTTAAAGTTTCAACGACTGGCTATGAGCCAAGTGACACTTATATCATTAACTCCGGTGCCATCGATCACATGTCTTGTTGTAGAGTGATTTTGTCTTTGTCGATCCTGTTGCGTCCATTTGGTCCGTTTACATAGGTTCTCGTCATTCGTTGCCTGTCCAAGGAGTTATGGTTGTGTGATTGAATGGTCCGTCAGGCCCCTTGTACATTTCTGATGTGCTCTTTTGTCCCTGCTCTTGAGCTTTGCCTGCTCTCTTTTTGTGCATGCACCACGATGGGCTTCATTGTTGAGCACTTTGGTTACTTTTCCAGAGTGACTACTCTGGACACGCATACCATTGTTCTTTGTGCCTTTGCTGTTGATGACCTGTACCGTGTATCTTGTAATATTCCCTCTGCTTCTTCTCCCACTCCCTCTTTACCATGTGCATTCTTCAAAGGTGTTTTGAGCACTAGCGCTTGCTGCATCGCCGCCTTTGCCATGTCAGCATAGAAACCGTGTCCAAGCTTGTTCAAATGCTGCCAGCTCTTCATCTTGACATAGCTTTATTCAAGAAGTCGTCCAAGATCAATTGCCTTTTTTGTTCACAGGGTAAGATACATCGCTGCTCTTACTCAGACTCCACTTCTTAAGCACTGCATTCCCTAGAGTTCGTCCATTCCGACCTCCTTGGTCCTCTCCCAATTGAGTCCCTCTCAGACCAGGGTCGATATGTTTTCACCATGACTGACGATTTCACTGGATGCGATGGGCCTACAGCCTCAGCCACAAGAGCGAAGCCGCATAGGTGGTCCGCTTGTGGCTGGTGATGGATGAACGCCAGTCCCGCCACACCTTTCACACGTTTTGATTGGATCGTGGTGGCAAGTTCTTAGGCGAGATGGATGCTTAGTTTGCTAAGTATGGTGTCTTTTATCAACTCTCTGCTCCTGGTAGACAATAGTAGAATAGTGTGTCTGAGCAATGGAACCGCACCATGGAGCACCATGTGGCCTGAGTGTGGTCTTATGGAGTCCCTTGCATTTGAGGGCTTCTCCTACATGACGTGAGTCTAGAACTGCCTGTCCCATGGGGCTCTTTTGGACCATGTCATGCCATACAAACTATGGTTTGGCCATCGCGTCGATCTATGTTTTTTTTACATTTGGGGTTCCCTTTGTCTGGTACACCAAGAACCAAGAGGGGTCCAAGGTCTCACCTTGGGGTCACTTGTGTTCCTTCATCGGCATCACCTTGTGGTCGAAATCTTGCTGATTGTAGGACGCCGCTCGCCATCTCATAGTACTCTCTTAAGACACTCTCTATTTTAGGCTCTCACCTTCCGCATTTGGTCGTTGGCCACCGACCACGTTCCCATCTTTGTGGCTTCCTGGTGGATGGGGGAGTTTCATCTTTCAGATGCGTCTGTCTGGGCCTCCTCGCCTGTGGTAAGGAGGCTTGGAGAGATGTATCTACACACCAACTGCCGATGATCCAACCATCTTGGCTGTAGGTCCAACAGTATCATCGGTCCCCTCTGGCTCACCTGATCCTGTGCAAGTGTCCGTTCCCATTAGAAAACCTGCTCCTGTACCAACGTTAGTCCCCTCCGGCACACCTAATCCCGTGCTAGCATCAGTTTCCTTTGGCATACCTGATCCCATGCCAGGGATAGCATCCCTTGTCATACCTAATCCTGTGCCTGCAGCTATAACCCCCTAAGTGCAAGCTAACACCTGCCCATGTTTCTCGTGCATCCGCTTCCCTTCCCTACCAGTCCATAGCCCCTGCGACTCTGGTCCAGCAACATGCTCCACAGCCTGAGGAGAGCACCTCGGCGTCAGGCTACTCCTGCAAACCCGGTGGTTGTCTCTAACCACTGGCCTCTAGGGCACAGTGGATTTCTGACCTGGCGCCTAGACTCCCGACTCGTACTGTTCAGAGTGGCAAGCGAGGCCCTTGGCTTGAGTGCCCACGCGAACTACACTGAGGTGCAACCAGCGTGTCCTGTCAGTCACAAGTTGGTCTGCGAAGAGTTCTTGGTCACTTACGATGTTGAAGCCGACCTAGTTTTGGTCAAGTTGAGTCCAGAGGCGTGTGTTTTAGCCATCTGGAGCTCTTTCTTGATGATGCCTGATCTAGGCGCGTTGAAGGAGGCACTCTCCACTTAATATGAAGAGTTTTGGCATGCTGCTTGTGAGGATGAGCTGAGAGCTGTCCGTGAGCACGGTGCCAAAGAGCTTTTTGACCTCCCACTTTGGCGAAAGGCTGCGCAAGCCAAGTGGTTCTTTTGCAAGAAGGTGAAGCCTGATGGCACACAAGATTGCTACAACATTTATGACCAATAAAATATCCAAACATACATTCATTTTCTAACGTACAAACATATACTGTACATAAAGGTAGCTTTCAACAAAAACACATATCCCATGTACACAAGATGGCAACATCAAGGACAAACATAGACCCCATGTGTACAAGAATCAACCTTCCAAAAAACCACATTACATGACTAGTACCTCCATACACTCACCACATACTACTTCCTTGCCCTCCCCCCCCATGAACTTGCACATCTGAATCATAGAATGTCATACTATTGTACATCTAGTACCCATCTCCTCTTACGTTCCCCCCATATACTCACCACATAGAACCCCCTCTACACTTTTCTTTTCTTCCATTGCTCAGTTACTTACATATCACAGCATCATACACTGGTGTACATTAAGTGCCCATCTCCACATACAACCCCCCCATACACTCACCACATAGAATCCCCGTCCAAATTTACTTCCACATCTGAATCAAAGCATTATGCACTCGTGAACATTTACCACCCAACATCCCATGCACTCCTCCCATACACTCACCATATAGACCCCTTCCCCCACCCTCCACATTCACCTATACATGTACATCATAATGCTATACACAAGTGCATACTTTGTACCCATGTCCACATACAATCTCCCAATACACTCATCACACATAACCCCCCCGCCCCCCTACATTCACTTACACATCTGAATCAAAACATTATACTCTAGTTTATATTTAGCACTCATCTCCACATATACTTACCCAATACACTCACCACATGCAATACCCCTCCTCCTACATTCACCTTTACATCTGAATCACAGAATTATATACTAGTGTACATTGATGTAGCGGGAGGGCCGGTTTGGCCCTCCCTCCTCGCTGAAGCGAGGGATGGTTGCGCACCACCCCTCGCGTCAGCGAGGGCTGGCCGTGGTCAGCAGTTCGCTGGCCGCCGGCCAGTTGGCTGCCGGCCGGCTAGACGGCCAGCGGCTGGCCAAGTGACCGGCCAGCCACCAGCCGACCAGCCTGTTGGCTCTAGTGGGTGTGGAGGCACCCTCAAGGATGCCTAGCTCTTGCTGATAGACACTACCAGTGTTTGGGGCAGCCAATGGACACCTTTGGTGAAGAGTGTGGAGCACAAGGATCACGGATGTGAGTGGGAAGAAACACGTCGCATTCAGTAGATCCGAATCGAAACACATTTTTGTTACTTAGCATAGTGAGATTACATCAGATCCTTATAGCTTTTGATCTAATCTTTCCAACGCATCTAAGCATGCCCAAAACGGTGCAGTAGAGCCCCTGCTACGGCCGTCGAAGTAACCCTTGGTGGAGCCGCCCACCTTGCCTTACACGCTAGGCAACGGGGGGCGCTTCGATGATGACCCGTCGAAGCGCCTTTCCTTGCCCAGAAGTTAAGGAGAAGTTCACCCTGGTCAAGGAGAACTCTCTGGTTGCTTCCTTTATGGCTCTGGTGCATTTGGAGGTCGTTGGGGACGAACTTGGATCACTGGCAGTGGATTATCCCGCCACCCATGGCGGGTACCAGATTCCACCCCCCAAACACCCGATTTTCGGGCTAGGCTAACTTTCAGAATACTCACTCAAATCGAGCGATGGAAAGCTCGATCCTACATGGAAAAATCCAAATCTCAAGTCAGATCAGGTGTTCTAACACTCCTCAATGGTCGAGCCAGGAAGTACACTCAACGACACTCATGGCAAGGGGTACACCATGTCAACAATCTCCCCCTTGCACCGCAGCCTTGATACCCTGTCCTTGGAACCTATAGCATTTTAAACTTCACACCGCAGACCGAGCTCCATGCAGCTCGCGTCGTGCCTGTCCTTGGGCTGTGCCTTGGTCATGGCATCGGCGAGCATGCGCTTAGTGCCACAATGCACAATAGCCGCATCTCCCTTCGCCACCAAGTCCCGCGCGTAGTGATGATGGATCTCAATGTGCTTAGTCTTCCTGTGTAGCACGGGGTTCTGGGTCAGACTGATGGCACTCATGTTGTCCACATTGAGTACCGTCGGCTTCCTTTGCGGCATGCCGATCTCCTATAACAGCCGCCGCAGCCACACCGCCTCCTTTGCGGCTTCCGCGAGCGCGATGTACTCCGCTTCGATGCTGGATAGTGCAACACAGTCTTGCTTCCTGCTTGCCCATGAAACTGCTGTACCACCAAGCACAAACACGTACCCCGACGTTGATTTTCTGTCATCCACATCACCATCCCAGTTGGCATCGGAGTAGCCGACCAACTCGAGGGAGTCGTCACGTGCTCCCCCTCCAAGCACGAGCTGCGACTGTTTTGTCGCGTTGAGATAGCGGAGGATCCGCTTCACCGCTTGCCAATGCAGCGGCCTGGGGTCAGCAACGTAGCGGCTCACTTGGCCCTCCACGAAGGCCAGGTCGGGCCGTGTTGCCACCATGGCGTACATGATGCTCCCCACTGCAGAATAGTATGGCAGACCTGCCATCTCCTCCTTCTCCTCGTCCGTGCTCAGGCGCATGCTCGAGCTCAGCTCACACGTGGTGGTCATGGGTGTGCCGATGGGGTTGCACTACTCCATGTTGTAGCGGCGGAGCACCTCTTGCACGTACTTTGCCTGTCCCATCTCGAGCGTGCGTGCCTTGCTGTCCCTCTTGATGAAGACGCCGAGGTAGTACTCGAGCTCGCCCATGTCGGTCATTTTGAACCGACCGCCCAGCTGCCACTTCAGGTTCACCAACTCCTCCATGTCCGACGACACGAGGATGAGATCATCCACGTAGAGTGCCACGATCTGGTGCAACCCCGGCTGCTTCCGCACGTACACGCTGTGATCCGCCTCGCAGCGCTTGAAGCCAAGCTCGGCCATGAAGCCATCGATTTTCAGGTACCACATGAGTGGCGCTTGCTTCAGCCTGTAGAGCGCCTTGCGAAGCCGGCACACCTTCCCTGGTGGCGCGTCCACCCCCTCCGGCACCTCCATGTAGACCTCCTTGTCCAGGTCGCCATTGAGGAACGCAGTTTTCACGTCCATTTGGTGGACTTCGTAGTCGCGCACCGCCGCCACCGAGAGGATGGAGCGAATGGAGGCGAACTTCGCCACCGGCGCGAAGGTTTCATCTTAGTGTTCACCCTTTCGCTGGGCGTACGCCTTCGCGACCAGCCGCGCCTTGTACCGCTCCACCTTCCCCTCCTTGGTGAGCTTCTTCTTGAAGATCCACTTGGATCCGATGATTTTCGCACCCTCCGGCCTGTCAATCAGCTGCCAAGTGCCATTCTCTTCATGGGAGGCAAGCTTAGATTTTATAGCTCCCTCCCACTCAGCCCCATCCGTCCGCTGGAACGCCTCCTTGATGGTCTCGGGCTCCTCTTGTGCAAAGAACGCTCGAGTGAGCCCAGTCCAGATGCCCTCTACGGCATCGTACCTCTTTGTCGTCCTCCTTGCGCGTCCGCTTCTCCGGGGCTGCTGCTGTTGAGGCTGCTGCTGCTGCTGCCGTTGCTGCTGCTGCTGCTTCCTCCTCGCGGTGCCACTCACACCGCTGGCCTGCTCGCCCTCTCTCGGGGACCGTGGAGATGCGGGCTCACTCCCCACCTCTTCGTTCAGCTCCACTGCTGCCGGCGCTTTGGACTCATTGTCCGACTCGGCTGAATGCAAATCAGCCGCTCCCACATCGCCCGGATGGTTTTCGCCGGCTGGAGCCGATGGGACGTCACCCTCTTTTGCGTCCTCCGGCATCTCCCCCTCAAGGAGTGGCAGCTACTCTCCACGCTTGGAGAGACCCGCATCCTTGTCCGTCCAACGGCTGGCCTCGTCGAACGTGACGTTGTGACTCTCCACGATCTGCTACCTCCGTGGGTCGAAGAGCCGGTACGCCTTGCTCCTGCTCTCGTACCCATCGAAGATGCACCGGCGAGTCCGCGGGTCCAGCTTACCCCGCCCCTCCCGTACCTGCACAACAACATGTGCAACACAACTAAACGTGCGGAGGTGTGCCACAGTTGGCTTCCTCTCGCTCCACACTTCTTGTGGCGTCTTCCATACCTTGGACTCTGCGTCTTTTAGCGGCTTCATCGGCGTCAGGTTCATGATGTACGCCGCTGTCCGTGCCGCCTCGCCCCAGTACCGCTGCACGAGGCCGACATCAATCAACATGGACAGGACCATGTTGAGGATGGTGCGGTTCGCCCTCTTGGCGATGCTGTTTTGCTGTGGAGAATGTGGCGTAGTTTTCTTCCACGTGATCCCCTTGCTCTTCATCCATGCCGAGCAGCCCTCGTACTCACCACCGTTGTTGCTCCGGAACGCCTTCACCTTCAACTCCATTTGGCGCTCCACAGCCGCCACAAACTCGTGCATATACGACAAGACATCGCTTTTCCTCTTGATGGTGTAGAGGTAGAGCTTGCGGCTGTGGTCATCGATGAAGGTGACGAAGTAGCGCGCGCCCCCAATGGAGCTCTGGAATTGTCCACATACGTCAGTGTGGACCACCTCCAACTTTGCCGATGCACGCGTCCCTTTGCCATCGAACGGCTGTCGTGTTGCCTTGCCGACCACGCACGGCTCGCACACGGCATTCTTGGCTGCGTCGAGGCTCTTGACTTCAAGACCCCGTACCACTTCCTTCTTTGCCATGTCCCTCACAGTTGAGGGAGCGATGTGGCATAAGCGACGATGCCATAGGTCCAGGTCCCCTTCATCCTTCGTCACAAGGTTGGCGGCGTCGGTCCTCACTGTATTGGCAAGAACCTTGGTATGGAGAAGGTACAGTTCCTCCTCCGTCTTGCCACGTGCGATCACCTCGCCGTCCCCTGCCTTCCGGATGATAGCCTCCTTCTTGTTGAAGAGTACCTCGAGCCCCTTGTCGGTAAGGTGGCTCATTGACAGCAGGTTTGCCCCAAACTTGGGCATGTGGAGCACGTCGTAGATGGTACACGGAATGGTTTTCCCATTCACCACCGACTCGATGCGAACATTGTCTTCGCCCGCGGCCAATTCTGTTTTGCCGTTGGCCACTGTCATGCACCACTCGGTGGTGCCGTAGGTGACAAATGCCGCACGGTTGCATTGCGTGCGGCAGCCTAATCCGGAGTCAATCACCGTGACTTCCGGATCCATCAAGTCGGTAGACTCCCTGGCCATCATGGCTTGGGTGGCCTTCTTCCCGCCCTTCCCGGGCTGGTCCGACTTCTTGTTGGAGCAGTCGCGTGCGTAGTGGCCTTGTTTTCCACAGTTGTAGCACTCCCCCTTCTTGTCACCTTTCTTGGTATCGTGATTTGCACCCTTCCCCTTCTTGCCTCCCCCTCCACCTTGAGGACGGACGGCATAGGCGGAACCCGATGTCAACCCACTCTCTCTTGCACCGCGTCGCATCCATTCGTTGCGGACGTACTCAGCCACCTTCGGGTACTTCAGCTCATCGGCGGACCAGCCACCAACGACGGTGATCATGGGACTCCAACTGTCCGGCAAGGCCAGAAGGAGGATCATGGCTTGCAGCTGAGGGTCGACCTTCCATCCAGTGGCTACGCACTCTGCACTGAGGGACTCGATCTGCTGCAGGATCTCCATGATATCGTCGCCTTCGTTGGCTCGGAGGGTGACGAGCCTCTTGAAGACGAAGAGCTGGTTAGCAAGGTTGGTGGACTGGTAGATGGTGCAGAGCTTCTTCCAGGCCTCCGCGTCCTCCGAGCATCCTTGAATGAGGGAGCGCTGTGTCGGAGCAAGCGCATACACCAACAAAGCAAGCGCCTTCTTGCTGCGCTTCTTGTACGCTTCCACTTCCTCCAGCGTCGCGGTATCCGGAGGGACAGTTTCTTCACCCTTGACCAGCTCAAGCAGGCTCTTGTGGTCGATGAAGACCACAAACTCCCACCTCCAAAGGTGGAAGCCAAGCCCGTCGAACTTGGAGACGTCGATGCTCTCTTGCTCGGTCGGTGCCATGGCGCGCGGCGATAGCATGAACGTTGTAGAGCTAGGGTCCTTCTAGGCACGTGGTCCCATAACCCTTTGTTGGCTCTAGTGGGTGTGGAGGCACCCTCAAGGATGCCTAGCTCTTGCTGATACACTCTACCAGTGTTTGGGGCAGCCAATGGACACCTTTGGTGAAGAGTGTGGAGTACAAGGATCACGGATGTGAGTGGGCAGAACACGTCGCATTCAGTAGATCTGAAAAGAAACACATTTTTGTTAGTTAGCATAGTGAGATTAGATCAGATCCTTATAGCCTGTGATTTAATCTTTCCAACGCATCCAAGCACGCCCAAAACGGTGCAGTAGAGCCCCTGCTACGGCCGTCGAAGTAACCCTTGGTGGAGCCGTCCACCTTGCCTTACACGCTAGGCAACGGGAGGCGCTTCGATGATGACCCGTTGAAGCGCCTTTCCTCGCCCAGAAGTCAAGGAGAAGTTCACCCTGGTCAAGGAGAAATCTCTGGTTTCTTCCTTTATGGCCCTGGTGCATTTGGAGGTCGTTGGGGACGAACTCGGATCACTGGCGGTGGATTATCCCGCCACCCATGGCGGGTACCAGATTCCACCGCCCAAACACCCGATTTTTGGGCTAGGCTAAGTTTCTGAATACTCACTCAAATCGAGCGATTCAAAGCTCCATCCTGCATGGAAAAATCCAAGGAATCCAAATCTAAAGTCAGATGAGGTGTTCGACCATTCCTCAGTGGTCAAACCAGGAAGTACACTCAACGGCACTCATGGTAAGGGACACACCATGTCAACACAGCCGCCAGCCGCCGATTGCGGCCTCAGCCCGATTGACCGCTGAGGGGCCACGAGGGCCTCAAGGGCAAGGCCGCATGGCCTTGTGCTCTCGTCCTCACTTGCCCTCCTCGGAAGCGAGTGAGCAAGGACGAGGAAAAGAGGGAGCGAGAGTGAGAGGGTGGACGAGAGACAAACCTGGCATGAAATTGCTAGCATGCCTCGCACGAGACAATTTTGTGCTTGAACGACAAAACATCAACTCGAAGTTTGTTTGTGATAAACTTCAAGCTTTTAAGATGGAAAACTCGTGCGAACTCACAAGTTCGAAGTAAAAACTCCCTGGTTTGGGTCCCAGAACCAGGGATAAGGTCAACGGAAATGGGCCTTCGGAGACTTGAAACATCCGAGTCTCTCTGCTCTGGGTCATTGATGACGATTGCCCCTTAGTCCTCCAAAGGGGGTAAATCCCTGACATGGAACGAGAACAGCATTCTGCAAACTCCGATGACAACCTTAGAGTAGGAGCTGAAGTACTGGCCCGTTATAGTGGTTCTCAGAGCTAGATGACCCCCGCGACCAAGGGTGTGACAGAAACGGTGGCTACGTCATATATGAAACTCCACCGGCACCTGCAAGCAGCAGTAGAAACGCTAGAAGGGAGTACGACATCTACACTTCACCATTTGAAGTACCATAAAGTGCATTAGGAAGCTGGAGAAGAGTTTTATTTTTGGGGCTTCTTCCTTTCAACCTCTCCTCCATCCTAGTGGGCTAGGGGAATCTTTGAGGGACGGGGTAGGGAGAGCCCACCCCCAAACTACATACTTTTTTCCCTATTCTCAAGGCTCCCTCTCCTCCTCTTCAACCAGAAATTAAGGCAGTGTCCTTGCCCAATACCAGGGACTCTCACAGCCTGAGAGAAAAAGAAAAAGGAGAAAGGAGCCAATTTAAGAATTTTTGGAGGCCGCCACATTGCCATGAAGGACAAGGAAGGCACCTCCAAGGGGACGCAAGGCACGCCAAGAAGGCGCAAGGAGAGGCCAAGGAAGACCAGAATACAAGAAGACAAGAAGAACACAACATAAGTGAGGAGGGAGCGTGCGGGGGTGTAAACTCTTATTTAGAGTTGACCCCTCCTCACCTTTTTGAGTGGTACTTAAACTCTTGTAGCTTCTTGATCTTGTACTTGCTTTTTTTCTCTAGGTTTCCTTAGCTTGCCTAGTGCCATGAGTCACAGCTTAGGGCTTTGCCTAGAATCCACGTGATTGTGCCGACCATGGCGGCGTAGAAAAATAGTATTTTTCTACCACATGATTGTGCCAACCATGGCGGCCTAGGACAACAAAAATAAAATTTATGATTGCCTCACCGATTGTGAGAGCAAAGAGACCTTAGGAGGCGGCACCTCCCCAAGGTCGTGGGGTGATCCTCACAACGGTCTTCGCGTGCTAGTTGCACGGGTGGCGGAATGGTAAGTGCCGGATTGTCCAAGTCCAACAAGGGCAAGGTGGTGATGGCTTCACCACATGCCCTCTGCGGACTCCAAGTCTTGGGAGCTGCCACCGCAAGCACGGTTGCCAAACCAAAGACAACCGTACCAGCTCTACGGGATGGGACTCCCTACTCAAGCCCACCCGTCGGCCAGCGAGCAAAGCTCACCGGCGCTCAGTTTCCAGGTGTGCGGGAATGCCGCGCACGACCCTAAATCCGGCTCTAGGCCGGTTCCACGTTTGTGCACAACCTACGTCAGTCAGAAATACCCAGCCTCGACTTCGAGGTCACATCTAGGTCTGCGAACGTAAGCATCAAGCATGCAGGATCAAATAAAAGACATGGCCACACTAGGTCCCCAATGGCTGATCAAGCAGTAGTCTTGGCAGAAGGGCTGGAGCTGGGGCATTGCTGCCGAGAGGGAAGCGAGCACAGGAGAGGAAGAGGAGTGGATTTCTGGTGTGCTCAATGCTGACGCACGCACTCACTGTGCGTCGCCTCCGCTCTCAGAGTGAGCAAGCCCTGCACACTCATGGCCACCGCAGAGCCGTACATATATACAGGGAGGATTAACACGCCCCCTTGGCCATGTGTGCAGAGGGTGTACAGCCAAGATGATGGAGTTGGAGTTACAGTGCAGTGGAGGGAAGTGCTTTAGTGAGGAAATCTGCCAGTTGTGCATCCCCGCTGATAAGCTGGAGTTGAATGGCTCCTGATTCCACTGCCTCACAAACGAAGTGATGTTCGACGTTAATGTGCTTTGTGCGTGGCTACAACACACCATCATTTGTGGCAATGCTGCGTGCGGCGGAGCTTTCGCTGTGCAGTGGGACCGCTTGCACATTCAGACCCAATTCCTCAAGCAGACGTGCCAGCCAGATGCCCTCACACACTGCTTCACCCAATGCCATGTACTCTGCTTCTGCCACACTGCACGCCACACAAGACTGTTTTGCACTACGCCACGACACAGCCGTACCCAACAGACGAAACACATACCCACCACGACTACGGGCCTGACGGTCTCGCGCATAGTTGCTGTCACAAAATCCATCCAGCACACGACACGCCGTGGGAGAAAAGACCAAACCAAAGCCAGCAGTGTCCAGCACGTAGCGCAGCAGTTTCGGCAGTGCTTTGTGATGCGCGTTGCGGGGTTGTTGGCCAAACTGAGCCAGCACATTGACTGCACAGGAACTGTCTGGACGTGTGGCGGATGCAAGGTAGGATAGGCTGCCTGTTATCTGTCGGTACAGTGTAGGGTCACCGTCCGGGGCCATAGTCAGTGGTGTGTGCATCCAGTAAGTGAGTGTACACATCAGGGCTCATCGGTGAGTGCTGTTGTGGAAGGTGTTGTACGAGGTGTTGAAAAAGAACAGTGAGATGTGCCAGAAACCATCCCTGATGCAATGCAAGTGTGCGTGCAGATCTGTCTCTGATGATGGTTATGCCCAAAAAGTTGCTTGCCTCCCCCAAATCTGTCACGTTGTAGTGCTTGGTGAGTAGGGCCTTTGTGCGTGTGATGAGAGAGAGCGATGGGGAGAGAAGCAACAGGTCATCGACATAGACAAACAGTACGACGGGTACTCCATCATCCCAGCGTAAAAAGCAGGAAGGATCACACACACTCTATGTGAACCCCCCAGTCATGAGAGTGCGGCTAATCTCTTTGTTCTAACACCGGGGTGCTTGCTTCAGTCCATAAAGAGCTTTAAGCAATAACCAGACGCGATCTGTTCCATCCTCAAACCCTTCTGGCTGTTTGGCATACAGTTCCTCCTCCAGAGGATCATTCAGAAATGCGTTTTTGACGTCCATTTGATGAATCTCCCAGTCTTCATGGGCCGCCACGCCCAACAGTACTCTGCCGGTGCCATACTTGCCTACTGGGGCATAAGTGTCAGTGAAATCTTGTCCTGGAACTTGATGGAACCCCTTTGCTACCAACCTGGCTTTGTATTTTTTGATTAGGCCAGCCAGGTTCCTCTTCAGCTTGAAGAACCACTTCACATCTATGGCCTTTCGGCCAGGTGGAAGAGGCACAAGCTTGAACACCTTATGCTCCAAAAGAGCGTTGATCTCGGCAGCCATGGCCTCCTCCCACTCAGGTGCTTCAGTGTGCCCCCTTGCCTCAGACAGGGTCAGGGGCTCCACCTGTTGGTGCTGTGTGGAGTTGGGACAAGTCATGTGGTAGAACTTTCGATATTTGACGCGTGGGATGTCCCTCAAGGTACGTTTCACAGGTTCGGGTGCAGGTGTGACAGTTTTTCCCGAGTCTGTGGAGGCACCACCTCGCAGCCCAGGGGGTGACTGAGGCGCACTTTGTTGGAAAAAGGACAACCGTCAGATCATCTTGATCCAATGATCTGCTGGGCTCGGCACAACATCAACGAAAAAGGAAAAATAAGAGGGACGAGAGAGAGATCCCCATCTCTCTCTCGACCCTCCTGTCTATCCTACATGACGGGGCATGGTATGGCTGTGGGCAGGCCTCTTTAGGCGTCCCAGTGATCCATCCATCCGCAGCCCTACTCTCTCTACTCATCCTATTGGAGCTCTGGAGAGCTGATGGAATAACTCTACCAGAAGTGATATATTTGGACAGGTTTTGGACCAACAGGATGTGTGGTCCGGCAGACGAGGCGAGAGTGCGAGCGTGAGCTCCTCTCGACTCCGAGGCTGCTGACGTGGCAAGGAACAAGGAAACACTCAAGATATTCCTCTTTCTAAAGATGGATCCTGTGGTGAGGCATCCTGCGAGGGCAGTTGGATTGATCGGCGCCGTCGCTGAATCGAGAGGTGCGGTTGGTCCATCATCGTGAGACAAATGCCCGAGCCAGATCAATGGTCATGAAGAAGCTACCGCAAATCCAGACGACCTCATCCGTGGATCGCACCGAGGGCGCTGGGCATCCGCCAACCTCGATCTGCCGATGATCGGAGATCATCGAGCGGTGTCCGGAAGATCCTGTGAAGACACAAGGAGACCGGACTGTGCCAACACTTGTACTTTTTCTCCTTCTAGCTAGTGTAGACAGATAAGTAGCTGTAGGTTTGTATTTCCTATTACTTTGTCTGTGTGTAACCATTTTGAACAAGCTTGGTACCGTTGGAAAGCTTGTGAGATGATTCGTGTAACTGTGCCTTCTGTTCATACTCTTGAATCACACAGTCAGTGACATTACTAAGGCAAGAGTGCCTGTGTGTGTGTGAGTGATAACTCATAACCGAGAGGTCGTCATCAACGATTCAGCATAGTACCAAGGAGTTGAACTATCAGAGTACCTCATCTGAAGATACCTAACGATTCTGTTATGTAAAATCCAACACACTTGACTCTGTGCTTGCCAGATCAGTGGGTATTAGGAGCTCTCTTGGCATAGAGTTGTTCTCACCCTGCTCTTGTGCCACAGTGCGTGTGGGAACTGTGACTGGCTGTGGGACAAGCACTGGAACGCTTACATAGTGGGGGTAGTGCTCAGGGTTAGTCAGGTTGGACACGTGCCGCAAGGTGCGGAATTGCTTGTACAACATGTGTTCCAGGAAGGAAGCATCTCAACTCTCAAGGAAGCTGTGACTCGTGGGGTCCCAGAACCTCCACGCCTTTGACGCATGTGACACACCAACAAAGACACAGCACCGACCTCTAGGACTCAATTTGTGTTCGCGTTGTGGTTTGGCAAACCAGACGCAGGCCATGGTACCCCAGACTCGGGCAGAACATAAGTCCGCTTTTTCCTTAAACCAACGTTCCCAGGGTGTGACTGACTGGGGCAGTGGGCCTTGCGGAACTCTGTTCCACACCCAGGTAATTTACTTCACGGCTTCCTCCCAAAACTCAAAGGACAGACCTGACTCACTTAGTAGCGTGCGTAGATCATTGCCAAGTGTTCTGTGCCATCTCTCGGCTACTCCATTTTGCTGGGGTGTGTACGCCGCAGTGGTCTGATGTTCTATTCCTTGTGCCTTGAGGGCTGCAGTCAGTGGGCCCATGAACTCTCCCCTCTGTCTGTCCGTAGCATCAGCAACTTGCACTTTGTCTGCCGCTCTGCAAGGGGTATCCACTCTGTGATGGCCTGGAGGGTGTCTGACTTTGACTTGAGCAGGAACGCCCAACGGAAACGACTGAAGTCATCTGTCAGTGTCAGAATGTACTGTGATCCATACTGGACTGAGGGCACGGGCATCGCTCCAGTCAGATCTGCATGGACGAGTTGCAGAGGTGCAGTGCTGTCCCGGTCTGACTTGGGAAAGGTCTGTGTATGAGCCTTGCCCTCATGGCACTCCAGACATGTGTCTGATTCGAGGCCATGAGGGCAATCCTCTTGAGTGATACCTCGTGCTGATGAGTGATTTTGCATGTCTGTGATGAGATATGTGTGCATGTGTGCAAGGCTTCTGTGAAGGAGATCTGTATGCTGTGCATCTATCGTGGTGACAACATGAGCCTGTGGGCAGTGCGAGTGAGTGGGAACCAGGGGAAAGAGAGTCAAGAGATACAGCATGTCAGCATGCAAGGACCCATCCACCAACAAATTCCCAGTCGACTCATAAAGCATGCATCTTTGCTGCTGCATCACTGTGGACACATTGGCTTGGCGATCCAGCTGCCCACCGGACAACAAGTTCACTCGCAACTTGGGCACATACAAGACACCAGTCAGCCAGATCACTCCCCCAGGTGCCTACAATGCCACCGTCCCCACACCCTCCACCGCTAAGACTTCCTCAGAGCCGGTTTTCACTCCTTCAACATCGTCCACGGCATACAGTGACGCAAAAAACTGCCTGTGCGGGGACATGTGGTGCGATGTAGCGGTGTCATACAACCATTCATGCACGGGAAGAGCATGCGATGTGGTAACGTGCGTATGCCCAAGCCGCTGACCTGACGCCGGTGTCGCGGCGGTCGGCTCGGGGGGCTGAAGCTCCATGGGAGTAGTCCAGCCAACAGGAGGTGATGGAGCTGGCTGTTGCGCGTCTGCCATCTCTGAATAGACATGCCATGCCCACGCAGATGCAGGGACCAGTGTAGCAGAATACGGTGGTACGTAGAACGGCCCCTGGTACTGCGGTGGTGGTCCCTGGTAGAATGGCGGTGGTAGTCCCTGGGGCACTGGGGACGCCACAGGCAGCTGTAGTGAGGGTGGTGCAAATGTGGCTGCTCGGAACGGAGCCGGTGCGTGTGGTCCCATGGGAGATGACCTTGACCAGGCAGGGGGCTGGAGCTGCTGACTAAGCTGAGGGTGGTGAACCTGTTGCGGCTGATAAGACTGCTTCTGTGCAGGAGGAGTCATGATGCGCTGCAGCTGTGGGTACACCCGCCGGTAGTGTCCGGCCTCCCCGCAGTAGTTGCAGGTGCGGTCTCCTGCACCCCGACCATGACCGCGCCCTCCGCTTGACTGTCCTCCTCTGCCCCCTCCACCTCGTCCACCTCCTGCACCGGAGCCTGGAGATGGGCCTGGCGCTGCATGGTGAACAAAGGCGCTGGCAATGGGGATCTCGGCGTCGCGTGCTTCCCCATGCAGAATGTCGTCGTAGTGATGTAATTCCTCAAAAACCTCCGCCAGATCCGTGGCCTCGATGGCGGTGACACGTAGCCTCCTCAACAGTGCCCGCCGGAACTGTCAGAAGAATGCAATCATGAGGACTGCAGCAGCAGAAGCACGCAGAAGCATCAGGACATGCAAGTGTTCGTCAGTAGAGTGACGTAAGCGAGAGCGGTCCCGAGGAGTTAGTCGCGGAGGTTGATAGAGGCTGAGACGTGCGGTAGTAAAGGTAGACAAGTTGATGTGAGAGAGTGCTAGAGAGATGAGTGATGGTTGGCGAAGTGAGAGAGCTGAGCGAAGGAGCGGGAGTGACGGAGCGAAGAGCTGAGAGAGGCTAGCGACGACAGGGAATGCGAGGAGCGAGCAGAGCGAAGACACGGCGGCAAAGCCATGGAACCAAAAGGGGAACAGGATGGGAAGAACTGTTCTGGTTAATTGAGAGGGAATAAACATCCTCCGTATATACATTTCAGAACAGGACAAACCAATGGTGAGAACGGCTTCTTAACGCTAGCCGGACGCGTAGCGAATGTGTTTGCATGTTGTTCCAACGGTCTTGGATGTTGTACCGTTTTCACTTATGGCCGTTGGGTACGGAGCAGAGCTTGGGGACTTGCACCGGATGTCTTGGTGCTTCTTCCGAAGTTGAGTCCGAGGAGGTATTGTTGTCGGATTCTGGTTTTGACACCCCCTGTGAATCCGACACAGTGATGCGTTGTGCAATTAGAGCTGATCTGATGGCGAAGCGCCCTATGGGTGGAGCTATCATTGTTGCTCGCTGTTGGTAGATGTAGTTTTGGCGAGGTGGCACATAGCCTCCACAGTGGTTGATCAGCTGCCTCCACATTCCGGTTATGTTGTCCGGTTCCCTCTTCAGCAGAGGGTGCAGGTCAGGTTCAATGAGCTCTTTCAGACCTTCGCGCATATCCCTATTGAAAGCCTCATGCTTTCTTGTGAATTCACCGGTGCTGCATACTTTCCCAAGGTACTTCTGTTCGTCCAGAAGTTTATTGGTGATGGCGAACCCATGCAGTAGATAGGGCTTCAACTGTGAGTAGGCCGCCCGTTGCCAAGTTCCCAGATTGGTGGATTCTCTTGTGGGTTGTGTGGGATCATGACCTGGGGGTCGGTAGTACAGCCTCTTCAGGTGGATTGGAGGGAGTGCCGTCACGAGGAGAGTAGTGGAAGAGATGTGCCGTCTTTCCCATGCTGTTTGTTGCAACCTGTACCAGAGATCGGGTGTACTGCTTGCTTCTTCCATGAGAGTGTGGTAGGAGGGGTGCATGATGGTTTTCAGCTGATCCCAGGCTGAGGTGGTTGCTGTGTTGAGTGCCGAGGGAGATGTATGAGCAGTTCGGAGGTGCTGAAAGCTTCCTTGGAAGAGGTTGCAGAAACCATATCCTCAAATTGAGACGAGTTTCCCTGTGGACCATATGCTTCGTGTCCATGGAAGGATGTTTTGACCATCTTCAGCCAAGAAGGGACAGTACGCCCATGGGTTCCC
This sequence comes from Penium margaritaceum, assembly GCA_023375785.1. NCBI lineage: Eukaryota > Viridiplantae > Streptophyta > Zygnematophyceae > Desmidiales > Peniaceae > Penium > Penium margaritaceum. The sequence continues at coordinate 37,954 of SZWC01008831.1, forward strand.
CATCTTCCTGAGAGAAGTTGATCAAGACAGAGGGAGGAGGGGTAGATGTCACCGGTGGTCAGTCGATGGTAGTGGGTGATGGCCGATGTGAAATTTGTGGTCAGGCAGTGTAGATCCTTGAGCTGATGAAGGTGAAGATATTGTAGACCGATGTCGCAGGGGCGAACCGCATGCGTGGTAGGATGTTTCGTAGTGGGTGGAGGTCGTTGCAAGACTGACGATCCGATAGGACAGATTCCTTGAGCTAAGGAGCGGACGAGGCATGAGCGGAGGAGCGAGCGATGATTAACTGGGCGCAGGGATGGAACCACGTGCGCTGCGAGATTTCGGCATGGACGCAGGTTGTCGCGGCTCGAGCGATGCGACCGGGCGGATCCTTGTGCCGAGCGGAGAATGATGCAAAAGCGGAGGAGGAGATGATTCATTGAAACCGGAGAAACGTTTGATGATTGAGTGGGCACAGGGGCGAACCGCGTGTGCTGCGAACGTTTTCGGCTTGGACGCAGGTCGTCGCGAAATGGGCGATGCGACCGGGCGGGTCCTAGTGCCGAGCAGAGGATGGTGTGGATGGTGAAGAAGCGATTGATGATAGAGTGGGCGCAGGGGCAAAACCACGTGCACTACTTAAATAGGGGAGTAGGATGCGGTAAGGGGAAGGAAGATGCCAACGCGCCGCGAGAAATCTGCTGTTGGCGTGGGTGTAGGCTGCTGCGAAGCGGGCAGCTAACTTGTGCAGATCATTGTGCCGGCCACAGATGCTGATGATTGCTGATGAGAAAACGGAAGCTGATGATGATGACGGAGTGGGCGCAGAGGAGAAACCACGTGCGCTGAATGAAGTTTTGGCGTGGGCGTAGGTCGTCACGAAACAGGCGATGCGACCGGGCGCATCCTTGTGCCGAGCTGAAAGCGATGCGGGAGCGGAGGAAATGATTGAATGAGTGGGTGCAGGGGTGAACCACGTGCGTTGCAAGATGATGCTGATGAAGGTGATTGATGCGAAGGTGGTGCGGGAGGTGCTGATTGCGGAGGGACGTGGAGCAGACGGAGATGAGGTAGGAACAGGCAGCTGATGGAGCTGAAGAGCGAGGATGGCAAGGAGGACTGATGGAAACATATGAGGATGATGCGAGGGATGAGGATGGATGACGATGCAGAGGGAGGAGGGTAGCGAGCGAGGTAAACGAAGGCAGGAGAGGTGATGCGGCAGAGAGGTAGGGCGACACAACCACTTCCTCTGCTTTCAGGAGAGGGATGGCTTGTTCCCCAGTTGGCTCGGAAATGGGAGTAGGAAGACTGGTGGTGTCCGATATCCTGTTTAGCTAGAGGAAGTTGGTAGCAACAGAGGAAGTCAGACAGCGGGCAGAGGCACTGGACCGCTGATATCAGGAGAGTGACGGCTTGTTCCCCAGTTGGATCGGATGGGAGCAGGAAGACTGGTGGTGTCCGATATCCTGACGACGGCAGTTTGGCCTGCAGCTACTGACACGGCGAGAAGGCGATGCGAGAAGGCGGCTCGAGATGATGGATGCAAGTGGAATGAGGATGATGGGGAGGAAGTAGTAGATGAGGCTGATGAGGAAAAAGGCGAGAGGAGGAGGTGCTTGTGGAGGAAGAGGCAATGAGGGACAGTGAATGGCAGATGGTAGGAAGCTTCTTGGTAGTTGAGGGCAGGCGGCGGCGCGAGAGTTGCTTGCGGATGATGTGGGTGACAAGTCACCGGTTGTTAGCCACGGGCGCGGAAATGGACGCAGGGCTTTCTTAGGATGACAAGGCATTTCTTCAACGCGGGGAACTCGTCAGGCGGTGCTGCTGATGTCAGCTGCTGGCGAAGCGGCGAGGCACAAGGCGACGGTAGCGGTGGCAGAAGATCGCAGGTGGAAGTGATGGAGGGAGGATGACGGCAGAGAGATGACGCAGTCACGGGGCACCAGGTGATGTTGCCTGATGCTCTGATACCATGTCAGAAGAATGCAGTCATGAGGAGAGCAGAAGCAGAAGCAGGCAAAAGCGTCAGGACATGCAGGTGTTCGTCAGCAGAGTGATGTAAGCGAGAGCGGTCCCGAGGAGTTAGTCGCAGAGGTTGATAGAGGCTGAGACGTGCGGTAGTCGAGGTAGACAAGTTAATGTGAGAGAGTGCTAGAGAGATGAGTGATGGTTGGCGGAGTGAGAGAGCTGAGTGAAGGAGCGGGAGTGACGGAGCGAAGAGCTGAGAGAGGCTAGCGACGACAGGGAATGCGAGGAGCGAGCAGAGCGAAGACACGGCGGCAAAGCCGCGGAACCAAAGGGGAACAAGATGGGAAGAACTATTCTTGTTACTTGAGAGGGAATGAACATCCGCTGTATCTACAGTTCAGAACATGACAAACCAATGGTGAGAATGGCTTCTTAACGCTAGCCAGATGTGTAGCGAATGTGTTTGCATGTTGTTCCAATAGTCTTGGATGTTGTACCGTTTTTGCTTATGGCCATTGGGTGCGGAGTAGAGCTTGGGGACTTGCACCGGATGTCTTGGTGCTTTTTCCGAAGTTGAGTCCGAGGAGGTATTGTTGTTGGATTCTGGTTCTGACCCCTGATATTGGTCCCTGTACGGTTTGCCTAGATGAAGTAAAACTGGGTCCAGCCACTCCAGCACCGAGCAAGGTGTCCCAAGCCCCAGAATGCGGCGACGGATATCCATTGCTGCATCCCAGTATTCTGCGATGGGTGCTCCTTGCTTGGGGTACAGCCTCAGCAGCTTGTCACGAAGTGTAATGACCAGGGCCATACCCCGTTCCTCCTGTCGGGTGGAGAGATGCTGCCATGCCTCATAGGATCGAGGGGCTCCGCTACGTGAGTTTGTGGGATCCTTACCCTTTCCTCCGAACCGGAGGTGACGGATGGCGTAGGCTTGATCATCGGGCAACGCCCGCGTGAGGGCATTGAACGCACGCAGAAGCACTCGTTCATTTGCATCCTCCACCGCTGGTGCCGGGTAAACTTCCTCAAATCCGTGCTTGGCGGCCCACGCAAGGAAAATGTCCTTCCATGCGAGGAAATATTGCGTGCCGAGCAGAGGTGGGGAGAGGTCCTTTTGCGTCATCACCTTGGACAGCTCCTCCTAGGTGACTGTGGTGGCGGGTTGGTTGGAGGGCTGGCTGCCATTGGGATTTGAGCCGCCCCCTTGGTTTGAGGAGCCCGCATTACTCATGGCTTCCTTCCGCACCCTCCTCCCCCTCGGCGAGGGGGGTGATTGGTCTCTAGTGCCCTGCTGCTCCTCCTGCTGCTGCTGCGCTGCTGCTGTTGCTGCGGCTGCTTCGTGGCCGCCCCACTCACGGGCGACTTACGGGACGTGGCGACTAGGCGGGCAACGCCCCCAAGCCGATGCGATCTGCGCCTCTTTGGCTCCTCCCTGACTGCGGAGGGTCTGGCAAGCCCTGCACGACCTGCTTCGATGGTCCAGGCCGGCTGTAGCGATGGAAAACGACGCCTTTGCCATTCAGGGCTGTTTTGAGGGCCGTCCGTCGATTTCACGAGTCCCGCTCTCTAGCGTTCACCACGCCCAGCGTTGTGGGCTCTGATACCATCAAGGAAACGAGACAAATCTATTGCAACTTGTTTCGTCCAAAACAGTACTGAATTGAGTAAGTTAGGGTTGGATAAAGGGCGGCCATGGATTGGCCTTCGCACACACTACAAGTCCTAGGAGTGAGCAGCGAACAGCTCTACGGGGTGGGACTCGCTACTCGAGCCCACCCGTCGGCCGTTGAGCGAAGCTCGCCGACGTTCAGTTTCCAGGTGCGCGGGAATGCCGCGCACGACCCTAAATCTGGCTCTAGGCCGGTTCCACGTTTGTGCACAACCTACGTCAGTAAAAAATACCCAGCCTCGACTTCGAGGTCACATCTAGGTCTGCGAACGCAAGCATCAAGCATGCAGGATCAAATAAAAGAATGGGCCACACTAGGTCCCCAATGGCTGATCAAGCAGTAGTCTTGGCAGAAGGGCTGGAGCTGAGGCATTGCTGCCAAGAGGGAAGCGAGCACAGGAGAGAAAGAGGAGTGGATGTCTGGTGTGCTCGATGCTGACGCACGCGCTCACTGTGCGTCGCCTCCGCTCTCAGAGTCAGCAAGCCCTGCACACTCATGGCCAGCGCAGAGCCGTACATATATACAGGGAGGATTATCATCCTCGTCCTACCATGACCCCTTCATCACGTCCATCTTCCTCCCTCGCCGCACCATCAGCATCATCACGAGCCTCCTCTCCATCCGCCTCCAGACGTCCTCTTCATCCTCCGCCTCCTCAAGCCTGCCTTTGCATCAGCTTCCTCTAAGCTTCCTCTGCCTCCTCTGAACCGTCTCCCATCAGCTTCAGCTTCATCATCATCCGCATCGTTCTGTAGCAAACGTGGTTCCGCCCCTGCGTCCACTCAGCCATCAGTCGCCTCCGCCATCATCCGTTCCTTTACTTCCGCATCGTCCTCTGCTCGGCACAAGGATCCGCCCGGTCGCATCGCATGTTTTGTGACGACCTGCGTCCATGATGAAACTTCCGTAGCGCACGCGTTTCGCCCCTCCGCCCACTCCTATATCATCAGCTTTTGCCTCCTCATTAGCTATCATCAGCATGTGCGGCCAGCACAAGGACGTGCACAAGCTAGCTGCCCGCTTCGCAGCAGCCTGCACCCACGCCGGCAACAGATTTCTCGCGTCGCATAGGCAATTGCCTTCCCCTTGCCGCATTCTATTCCTCTATTTCAGCAGCGCACAAGGTTTCGCGTCTGCGCCCAATCCACCATCAATCGCTCCTCCGCCATCATCCACCTTCATCTGCTCGGCACAAGGATCCGCCCGGTTGCATCGCCTGCTTCGCGACAACCTGCGCCCACGCCAAAACTTCTGTAACACACGTGGTTTACCCCTGTGTCCATCATTCCTCCTCAGCCTTTGCCCTCATCATCAGCATCCACTGCCAAGCTCCAGCATTCAGACGCTCTGGCCCTCTACTCTTCTCCTTCCTTCACACAAGGATCCGCCTGGTAACACTCTCTTTCTCGCAGTAACCTGCATCCTTGTCACTCCCCAAAAATAGCAGGTCTCACTTTCTCACTAGAGCATCGGACACCTCCAGTCACACTACTCGTCGGGCTCGAGCACACTGGAGCTCAAGCCGTCACTCCCCCAGCAAAAGAGGGAGCTCTTGCTTCTCAACTACTCCCCCCTTGCACGCATCACATCTGCCCCCATTGGCACCTGCATTTGTAGCCAAAGCCAGTCGATAAAGGCACCATCCAAACGCCACTGGACCCGGATACCACTCGTCTCCCTGCTTGATCAAGCTAACCGGTGGAACAAGCCGTTGTATCCGTGGAGCCGATTGCCTGAATCTCTGCGCTTTGCTACACTTCCTCTGGACTCACCGAGATCGCTGTGGCAGAGCCCTCTTTGAGCGTGGCATTATGGCAGCACCCTCCACTCCTGCATCCCCAGCACTCAGCTCCCTCACCATCTCCATCATCTCCATCAGCACCCCTCTAAGGGATCATACCAAGGAGAATGAGCTCTCAGTGGTATCCCCTTGGATCAGCATCCTCATCAAGGCTACCTTGACAGATGGCCTTGATGAATCAACGGTTCCTCGCGGCACTCCCTACACTGGAGCAGACCATGAGCAACAATACAGCCACTGCCCTTCTTCGTGTTCGACCATTAATGAAACAGATATACCTCATTGACTGTCCAACACCTGACAGGGCACTAACTGATCTTGTTTCTCATCTTCCACAGTGTCTATGGGATTCCCCCCAATTGCAGAGGAAAAGAGATGGTTCCACACACTACCATCAATGGAGAGTTGAACTGCTACTCAATCTGGGAAGACTCCAACTTCCCAAGCTCAATCTCCGGCAGGTGCTCCTTGGTCTCCTCAACTCCATATCCCTTCTTGGTACGGACTGGGTCAAAGCACTCCTGAAGGAGGCGCTCATCCTCACCATCCATCACTCTCTTCACCCACTCATCCTGCAACCACACAAAGACTTCTCAGAGACCTGGCGAACCCTATATCTGACCTGTGCTCCACATCCTCTCCACTGTTGACTTGAGGGGGGCTGTCGGAATATTGAAGTCAAAACTGACATAATCCCTCAGATAACCCGAGCTCTGAATAAGGTTCAGGTTCCGTATCGGACCAACACGAACCCCCTCACCAATGGATTGTCGGTCACGATCGAGGACCTAGAGGCGAGCCGTCCCTAATAACGGCGCCCACGTCGCAAGCGTGTCCGGCTAGCGGAAAAGAAGCCGTTGTTCTAGTTTTGTCCTGTTCTGCACTATATTACCGAGGATGTTCATTCCCTTGAGGTTAAGCAGAAAAGTTCTTTGCATCCTATTCCCCTTTGGTTCCGCGGCTTCACCGCCATGTTCTTGCTCTGCTCACACCTCAGTCCCACCACCTTCGCCAACCATTCCCCACTTACGTCTCTTCGCTCCGTCATCATTCACTCATCACACATAAACCGTCACTCGCTTTGCTCCTACTTTCTCTCACTCGGCTCTTGTCTACCTCGCGCCTTCAGTGCCTCGCTTCTTCTCAAAGCTGTATGACTAACTCCTCAAGACTACGCTTGCCTCTCTGCTTCCGTCATTCTGCTCACGTGCTTGTGCATGTCCCATTGCTTCTTCCTGCTTCTGCCCTTGCCGACCTCGCTCATTGCATTCTTCTGATAGATTCCGCTACAACTAGAGGTGACTCCTCCGTTCAGACCCATGTACCGCCTCTGTTCGGCAGAGAGGCAAGAGGCCAAATGCCAAAGCAAAGAGTATCTTGCAAGGGGGTGGATCGAGCCAAGTAGCTCGCCGTATGGTGCACCAATCCTTTTTGTGAAAAAAAAGGACGGTGGTGTACGCATGTGCGTGGACTACCGGGCGCTAAACAAGCTAATGGCGAAAAATTGATTCCCTTTACTGTGGATCGAGGACCTGTTTGACCAACTCCAAGGGACAAAAGTCTTTTTGTACTTGGATTTGTTTCAAGGGTACCATCAAATCCGCATTACGGAAGATGATGTTCCTAAAACTTCGCTTTGAACGCATATGGGACAGTATCATTTCCAAGTTTTATGCTTCAGGCTAACAAACACCCCGACAACTTTCCAAGGAGAAATGAACCAAACATTTGCCAAGCAACTCGGCCAGTTTATCTTGGTCTACCTGGATGACATATTGGTCTTCTCCAAATCCATGGAAGAGCACATAGAACATCTGTGCGAGGTACTCGTAATCCTTCGGAAACATAATTTTTATGCAAAAATGAGCAAGTGCAAGTTTGCACAAGATGAGCTCAAATACTTTAAAGACGTAGTCGGCAAGGACAATATCCGTGTCAACCCAGGAGAGGTCCAAGCCATTGTGGACTGACCACACCCAGAAAATATTGGGTAGATTGGTCTTTCTTTGGTCTTGTAAACTATTATCGACGGTTTATGCAAGGGTTTTCAACTCTGGTAGTGCCACTAATCAGGCTCACACGAAAAGACATACATTGGGATTGAACTTCTGACTGCAAGATTGCCTTTCTTAAAGGCAAAGAGATTTCTATCCACAGCACCCGTCTTAGCTCTTCCCGATCCATCGTAGCTGTGGGTGGTGTGATGTGGTACGTCGATAGTAGGACTTGGAGCAGTCTTCATGCAGAATGGTCACCCAGCTGCGTATGAGAGCCGGAAGCTCATCTCTGCCTAGACGTAGTATACAACTGAGAATGAAGAGCTTCTTGCACACTTTCTGACGTGGCGTTGCTACCTCAAGGACACTGAAGGGGGTGTGCCTTTCGTGACCGACCACAATCCATTGGTGTTTTTCCAAATGCAACCGAACCTGTCAAGACGGCAGGCGCGTTGGAGCAGATACATGAGCCAATTCTTGCCCATATGAGAAAATCGGCCAGGACCCATCAAGGTAGCCAATCCACTAAGCTGACAGCCTGTGGAAATTAAAGCAACCACCAAGATTGGTGGTTGTTTGATGGCTATTGCGAAAGCAAAAATGCAAATACTAGAGCCCCCCTGCATCTCTGCGGAAACCACCTCGAGAGCTTATCCACTACACCTATTTTTTCAACAGAATCGAGATGAAATAGTGTGTGGATTCTTGGTTTTAAGACTCTTGGAATCTAGACAAGAACGGATTGGTGAAGGCCACAGGAATTTTTTGGCTTGGAGAACAAGTTGTTGTGCCAGGCTCGGAAGACATTCGAGCAAAGATTATCTCTCAGTTCCACGACTCGCTGGTCGCAGGTCATGTGGGACCTCAAAAGACCCGACAGGCACTCTTGGACCACTATTGGTGGCCAGGATGGAGTGTCAATGTCCTTAAGTATTGCATGACATGTATCCATGTCTTCGGAATAGGGCTAGTAATAAAAAGCCCGTAGGACTCTTCCAAGAGTTTCCCATTCCTGGGACTCCATACGAGTGCGTCCGCATGGACTTCATTACTGGTCTTCTAGACACGGCCCATGGCCACGATGTAAGACTAGTGGTTGTCAATTTTCTGACAAAGATGACACACTTCATTTCTACAACCACTGATGTGAACGCAGAAGAGACCACTTGTCTCTTCTTTGAGGGTGTCGCAAAGTACCACGGCTTGCCGTTGCACATTATCTCTGATCGAGATAGAAAATTTGCTAGTACGTTCTGGCAAAAGATGCACGAGGAGCGAGTCGCAAATGTTGACAACATTTCATCCTCAAATCAACAAATAAAGAGAGTGCATAAACTGCACTCTGGAATAAATGATCCGTATGTACGTGGAACCTGCCATGAATGAATGGGACGGATTCCTACCACCGGCAGAGTTTGTGGTGAATAACTCTGTGAACGAGTCTACACAATTCACACCGTTTTTGTTAAACAGTAGTCGGCATCTAGTGGTGCCCTCTTTATTGGTGAAGAGTGGGGGCATAGGAGGACAGGTTCTTTTTGCTCAAGCCTTTGCCAAGTGCATAGACTCCTTGTTATAGGAGGCAAAAGGTCACCTTTAAGCTACTCGGCAACAACAAAAGGTATATGCCGACAAAAGTTGCCATGAGGTCTCATTTGATATCGGTGACAGAGTGTTGCTTAGCACTAAGAATCTTCGGATGAAGTTGCCAGGGACGCGAGAACGTCTACTGAAGTGGATTGGGACGTTTCCCATTAAAATACGCATCGGGCCGGTGGCATACCGATTGCTGCTTCCGCCGAGTATGAAGATACATGACGTGTTTCATGTGAGCTTGTTGGCTCCATACATGGCAGAGGGAACCGTTTAGCCACCACCAGCGATCCTTGTTGCCGACGGCCAATACAAGGTTCTTCGTCTAATCTAGTACCGAGAGCGTATACTCTCGTTGCGGGTTGTTAGGGAATACCTCATTCGTTGGGCTAGGTGTGGACCTGAACATAATTTATGAGAGCCCGAATCTCGGTTGCCCGTAGGGGTGGTCAACGCGTATTGGAGAGAGTTGGCAGCTTGCATAGATTGACGCGTGTCAGTGGGCATTACCTAAATGCGGAAAAAGAGAGAAACATTCCCGTAGGGTGGAATTAATGGAATGCAACCATGGGAGGTTGGGGACGTCCAACATGGTTGTCGCACAGACCCTCCAGCCTAAAGGGGGGAGGCCGCTATCTGTGCTGACCAACAAGTTGTAGCTTAGGTCCAAGTTCCATGCACGTGTTCATGTTTCGTTGGTGATTGAAATTGTTAATTTTCTCTCACAATGTTGATGATTCACTATCTCACAATCCTGCTTATTGTTCATGAACCGAGACGGTCCATAATAAGTGGGGAGGGAGCAGGATGGCCGGTTCGATCCTCCCTTTTCATTTAAGTGAGGGGTGGTTGCGCACCACCCCTTGCGTCACCGAGGGCTGGCCGGCGGCCAGCACTTCGCTGGCCACCGGCCAGCCCGGCGAAGTGACCGGCCCGCCACCAGCCGACCAGCCGCCAGCCGCCGATTGCGGCCTCAGCCCGATCGGCAGCTGAGGGGCGGCGAGGGCCCGTGCCCTCACCCTCAATCGCCCTCCTTGCAAGCAAGCGAGCGAGGACAAGGGATAAGGGGAACGAGGGTAAGAGGGTGAGAGAGAGACAAACCTGGCGCAAAACTGCCAGCGTGCCTCACACCCGACAATTTCACGCTTGAACAAAACATAAACTCGAAGTTTGTTTATGACAAACTTCGAGTTTTTCAGACGGATAACTCATGCAAACTTAAAAGTTTGAAGTAAAAAACCCATGGTTTGGGTCCCAGAACTAGGGGTAAGGTCAGAAACGGAAATGGACCTCTAGAGACTCAAAATAGTTGAGTTTCCCTGCTCTAGGTCATTGGTGACGATTGCCCCTCAGTCCTGCAAAGGGGGTAACCCCCTAACGTGGACCAAAAACGCCATTTTGTGAACTCTGACGACGACCTTAGAGTAGGGGCTGAAGTACCGGCCCATTACAATTTTTGCATACATAGATGAGAAAAAAGGATACAATAGATGAGAAAATAGGATGAGAGCCTGAGGACATAACAGGGAAAGGAGTAGGCACAGAGTTAGTGCTCCAAACCAAGGGTACGGGGAGGAGGTGAGCAGGGGAGTTCCCGGGCTAGCGGAGTGCAAGAGTTTCTGTTCCAGGACCTGTCAGGGGCAGTGCATGAGGCGCTGCTGGTGTCACCTAGGACGAGGGTTGGGAAGGAGTTGGGAGGAGAGGAGGCTTTGCCACAGCTGTAGCGGTTGACGTCATTACAGGGTGAGCACAGCAGGGATTGGCTGCTTGTGCACCCCCACTCTGGCACGGACAGAGCTCTACATGGCGCCGGAGGACTGGAGGGTGTCTTGCACGTTCAGGCTGGGCCTAACCATTGTGCATGTACGGAACACCCCCTTTTGACGGTGCAGAGAGCGATGCCCCATGCGCCCCTGCGCCCTAAAGCATGCGTTGCAGTGTGCCGAGGAGGAAGCAGCGATTGTAGCCCATGACACCGTGAAGCAAGAGCTCACGGCTGCCATGCGGGGAAAGTGGGATGGGAGGAGTGACTGTGGAGCCCTCGTGGATTCTACCAGAAGGGCATGCGGACATTACATGCCTGGACCCGGCGACTGGGCACCTGCTCGTCCTGGAAGTGGTGATTGTAGACCCGTAGCAGCCAAGTCTAGGGGGCCATTCGTCGGAGAGGGGAGGGGTTTCGCAGGCGGTGAGGGTGAAGGAGGCGAATTACAGCAGGTGGAGTACGGAAGCACAGAGAGACAGACTTGTCTTTTGTTTCCCGGCCATGGAGATATGTGAAGTACTTTCAAGAAGCCTCAACCAGCGGGTGGGGGTGGCCCTACAGTGTGCTCAGGCGCAACAAATCCGGAAGAGGGCCATGGCATAGGCCAGGGATACAGCACATGCACGCGACGTGGCAAGGGCCAGATGGGCCCTGTAGAAAGAGAGAGGAGGGGTTAGAGCTGGCAGACATCGGCAGAGTGGAGCGCGAGTAGAGGATAGAGGACATGTCCCCAACTGGGCATGCATCGAATCCCCCTACTTGTGGTATTGTAGGCCTCTCTCTTGCCGGCCATCCTCGTGCATGTTTCTCGCTTACATGTTCTGGACCCAATGGACATATCCTTTGCATATTAGCTTGACACTCCTTTGCATGTGGACCTCAGATGCATGATGTACCCTGGCAGTCCATTTCATTTAATGAGAGTGATAAATCTATATCTATATCTATATCTATGTCTATGTCTATATCTTTATCTATATCATATTTATATCTATATCTATATCTATATCTATATCTATATCTATATCTATATCTATATCTATATCTATATCTATATCTATATCTATATCTATATCTATATCTATATCTATATCTATATCTATATC
>SZWC01008831.1:54414-65259 GCA_023375785.1 Penium margaritaceum
ATATCTATATCTATATCTATATCTATATCTATATATATATCTATATCTATATCTATATCTATATCTCTATCTATATCTATATCTATATCTATATCTATATCTATATCTATATCTATATGCACATCCATATCCATATCTAATTCCACATCCATATCTATACCTATATCTACATCTTTATCTATATATATGTATATCTACGCATTGATATAGATATACATAGAGATATATATACATATCTATATCTACATCTAGATTTACATATCTTTATCTATGTCTAAATATACATATATACATATATCTAGGTATACATCTATATATAGATTAATATATACATATTTATTGATAAATAATATATCTATATCTATATACAGGTATATATATATCTAGATATACATACATATATAGATATATATACATATATATAGATATTCATATGGATAGATATGAATCGGACGTATCTTACATTTACATTCCTTTAACAAAAGCAATCTATATCTTCACGTATATGTGAAGAGATTGAGATCGTCGAATGCCACTTGAAAGGTTCTCTTGACAGTCGCACCAGTCACAAATCTTTTGATCTCAAAGAACCAGTTGTAGGATACAACACCAGAGAGAGACCCAGTGACACCAGAGGAGAGAATATGGTCTTGTCAGAACTTCATGAATAAAAGAGAACAGAAACAGAATGTGCTACCACTCCTTTTTATCCGGTGCTTGCTCAGCTGTTCCTCGCTACGCACACGCCATTCGTCCCACTTGCCGACACAGTACCAGTCAGCAGATGCGGTCTTGATCCGGCTTGTCGGTTCGGTATCCATCTCAAGGGTGCGGTCACACACGTCTCGATATAGGTTGATGGAACCTCCCCTGATCTTGGCTTCGATCAACATTTACAGCTTGGTCGTGATCCATTGATGTAGATATGATCAGACCGTGCTGTCTGTTGATTGATCGATAAAGATATCGTCAGTCGATAACTGTCCGAGAGGTGTCCGTTGTTCTTGTGTGTGTCGCTTCGGTGTTTACTGTCGATTGTACACGTCAGCACACCTCGCTCCTCCCCTTGCCTCAGGACCACTGCTTAGTCTTGTGCATTGCTGGTCGGTACATATGCAGCATGTCATGATGTTGTTGTCGAATCACAGGTACAAAGTGGACAGGGCGAGGCATGGGATTACCCTCTCTCCTGATCCCAGCAGATAGAGTAGAGTATAGTAGAGTAGAGTAGGTAGGCGGAGGGTCAGGGGAGAGAGTGGCGCCTCTCCCCTGGCCTTCTGTCTTGCTCCACCTATCTTCCTTTTTTCCCATTGGACACACATCTAAAAACTACTTTTCAACATTCCTCCCCTTGTGTGCCAAAGGGGCTAAAAAGAAACAGCAAGAAAATGAACAAAGATGAAAGCCTTGCCTTGTGCCTCCCCTGTTTGCCGAACCCCTGTTTTGTTGTTTTCACTTTTCCTCACGCATGGCTGCATCTTCGCATTGAGTGCACCATGTTACATGAATTCTACACTCCATCTCCACTCAGCTCTCCCATGTGTTCTGCCCATTCATTCATGTAGCATGCATCATTCATGTGTGTAGGTTGTGTATGTGCATCCTCTCGGTTGCCACCTCGCATTGGGGGTCCGAGTTACAAGAATCATGCCTCATGTGCACATTCCCATGCGTTCACACAGCACGTTGTGCTGTTTGTGATCAGGTGCCTTTGTGAACAAGTCTGCCACTTGCTCTTTTGTCCCAACGTGGTCCAAGCGTACTTCGCCATCAGCCACTGCATCCCGCACGTAGTGATATTGGTGTTTCACGTGCTTCGTTCTGTCATGTAGGACCGGGTCTTTGCTTTGGGCAATCGTGCCTTCGTTGTCACAGTACATTGTCGTAGGCTCAAGCTGATCAAAACTGAGCTCGCTCAGCAACATACGCAGCCAGACTGCTTCTCGTGTAGCCTCGCTTGCTGTGATGTACTCGGAATCTGTGGATGACAGCGCCACAACTGACTGCTTCTTAGATCTCCAGCTCCTCCTGCAAGTAGAAAGACGTAGCCTGAAGTGGACTTTCTTGTGGTTTTGTCGCCAGATATGTCCAAGTCGCAGTAGCCTGTGAGTGTCACATGCGAGCCTGCCGTGTAGCGGATCTTTATAGCCGACGAGCAGCGGAGGTACTTGACGCAACGCTTGGCTTGCAGTACATGCGCCTTGGTTGGTGCTTTGCATCCTTGGCTGAGCAAGCCAACAGCATAGGACAGATCAGGTCTTGTGCCCACAGAAGCGTACATGAGGGAGCCCACGATGCTGGGGTATTGGCGAGCATCATGAGCATCCGCCAGCATGTCAGAGGTCACCACATTGGTAAGACCATGATCCAGCTGTAGTGGTGTCGCGGTGGGCCGTGGCTCAGCAAGATCAAACTTGGATGCCATGTGCTTGATGTAGGAGTCCTGTGAAAGAGTAATGTTAGCAGGGTCCTGGCAGACCTGGATGCCAAGATAAAATGTCAGCGGTCCCATGTCTTTCATTTCAAATGTCGTGGAGAGGGCAGTCTTGAAGGCGGTGATGTCGGCCATGGCACTGCCGAACAAGATGAGATCGTCCACGTAGATGATGACACCAAACTGGCCGTTGTAGTAAAGAGAGTGATTTGAGTGCAGTTGCCGCAGTTGGTGTTGAAGGAAGAAGTCGTGGATCTTCTTATTCCATTGCCGTGGCGCCTGCTTGAGGCCGTAGAGGGCTTTGCGCAGCCGACACACCAGATCTTCCTCCCCTGGCTGCGTAAAGCCCTCTGGCTGCTGCATGAAGATGACCTCCTCAAGGTCACCGTTGAGAAAAGCAGACTTGACATCCATCTGATGGAGATGCCAGCCCTGACTGGCGGCAAGAGCCAGGATAACTCGAATGGAAGAGTATTTTGCCACAGGAGCAAAAGTATCGCTGTAGTTGACGCCTCGAACCTGACTGAAGCCGCGTGCCACGAGGCGAGCTTTGCATCGGCAGGGCTTGCCATCAGCATCCAGTTTCTGTTTGAAGGCCCATTTGCAGGAAACGACTGGTGCCCCTGGTGGAGGTGGAACAAGATCCCAGGTGTGTTGCTTGAGGAGCTGTTCGTATTCCTCAACAGCTGCACTGCGCCACACAGTGGCCTCTGGACGAGTGAGAGCATCACTGTAGCTGACTGGGTCCACAGCTTGAGTGACAAGGGAGCTTCATAGGGAGCAACATCTGAGTTGAGGAAAGCGGTTTCCAGAACTTCGGCAAGGCCAGCGTGTTGAGAAAGACGCGCAGAGCGCCGTGGGGGCTGACCAGGTTGCCAATCCCGCGGGTAGAGTTGACGAGGCCGGAGAACCTGCTGCTGCTGATCCTGTGGTTGGTGCTGCTGCTGAAGGACAGGCGGGTCAGCCACCAGATGAGGGACAATGGGTGGGAGAATGCCGTCGTGTTCGTCAGGTTCAAGATCCACCTGTACTTTCTGGAAGTCAGATGGGGAATCAGTCAGAGGTATTGTGTTCCACACAGGTGCAGGAAGTGCAGCATGAGGGGTAGAACCCGATCGAAGATGCTCATAAAATTTGACGCTGCGGCTGCAAAAAACGTTCTTGGTGATGGGTTCGTAGATGCGGTATGCTTGTTCTGCAGCTTCGTACCCAACCAGAACTCCTTTGCGGTAGTGGGAAGAAAGATTGTCCCAAAGAGAGGGATGAATCCAAGCATAGCTTGGACAACCGAAGACCCTGAGGTAGCTGACATCTGGTCGGTGCCCAGAGTAGGCTTTGTTGGGTGAGATCATGTGTGGAAGTTGTCGGCAGGAAACAAGGTTTGAGATATGTGCAGCTGTGTTCACTGCTTCAGCCCAGAAGGATGGTGGGAGTTGGGCATCATGAAGCATCGACCTGGCCTTGTCCAGGAGTATCCGATTCATCCTTTCGGCTTTCCCATTCTGCTGCAGAGTGAGAGGCACGATAGATTCCTGGAGAATTCCCTTAGCTTTGCAGAAGGAGCCGAGAGCTTGGTTGAAGGATTCAGTGCCATTGTCGGACCGAAAGCATTTGATACTGAGGCCAGTTTCGTTTTCAACCATCTTCTTCCAAGAGATGATAATGTCAGCAGCCTCAGATTTGTGACAAAGGAAACATACCCAGGTGTAGTGAGTGTGATCATCAATGAGGACCAGAAAATACCGTTTCCCAGAGAGTGATTTTGTGGGAATCTGACAGAGATCCATGTGGATGATATCAATTTTCTCTTTTGTCCTGGCTGGAGGATGACTTGGGAAAGGGTCTTGAGATTGTCGACCTGCAAGACAACCTTCGCATACTGCATTGGCGGCTGGTGCAGTGATGGAGTTGGGTAACGAGTGGACCAGGCGCTTTTGTGCCATGCGAGCGAGGGTGCCATAGCCAGTGTGCCCCAATCTGCGGTGCCATAGTTCACTCAATGTCTGTGTCTAAGTTGGGACATCAATCTGTGGTTCATCGGCTGAGGCTGCAGCAAACACCAGTTCTGGTTCTGATGGATCAGTTGCACCATCAACTGTGTGGAGAATGGTGAGGTTCCCTTTTCTCTTGGCAATGGCAGCAAGTTTGCCAGATGGAAAAGAACCTTGCAACTTTTGTCCAGGTCGAAGAGCACCTTGAAGCCTTTGTCATTCAGTTTGGTCACGGAGAGCAAATTGGCTGAAAGGTCTGGAACATAAAGGACGTCCTCAAGAAGGCGGGAGACAGTTTTGCCTTTTACCATGATGGTGATGCGGACGGACCCGGTCCCTGTTGCTGGGATTATTCTCCCATCTCCCATGCGAACAGCCTTCGGAGGCTGTAGAGGTTTGAACTTGGTGAACCAGTTCTTGTTGCTGGTCATATGTCTGGTACAGCCCGAGTCAATGATCCAAGCTAGAACTTCAGCAGCCAAGAGGAAAGCACTTTCAATTGAGCAAAAAACTAGTTCTTCCATGGCCACCTTTTCCGATGTGTTGAACACTGGGTCAGACGTTTTTTCAGGCTGATCCAGACATTCAAGATGAAGATCATCTTGATCCAACCCTGCAACCATGCCTGATGATTGTGGTGAAAATAAAGGTGACGCGGATGAGGCACTCCTTGCATCTTGAGCCAACATTTCCTGCTGAGCTCCAGGTTTAAATCTGGCATGCTTGGGACAGAATCTGTTAATGTGGCCAAGTTCACCACAGTTCCAGCACTGTGTTTTGGCAAATGCTTTGGTTCCAGGAGATCCAAAAGGTCCTTGTCCCTGTTGTCACTGACGAGGTGGAGAAGTCACATGGTGATGATTGTGGACAGGAGTGTGAATTGAGGCAAGGCGGCCTTGTCCATAGCCAGGATGTCCAGAGTGTTGTGGATTTGTGGGATAGAAATTCTTGGGCCCTCCTCGTTGGAACCTTGTATAGAGAGCTGAGTCAGTTGATCCAGTTTCTCTATTGAATTTTTCTTCAGCTCTGAAAATAGAGTCACAGACACGTTCAAGGGTTAGTGCAAAGGATGGTGCTGGAACAACTGCAGCCGCTTAAGGAATCACTTGATTTCCCTGTCCTGCTCCTTGTTGACCTCCTCCACCATTTGGATTTTCAAGAAGTTGGAGTCGAAGTTCCTGTTGTTGAATTTGTCGTGCTTGTTCCTGAATCTGTCTTTCCACAGCTAGGCCCTGTTCTTGTGAAACCAGCAGCTGTTCAACTGTGCGGTTGAAGCGGTCAGGGAGACTTCCAAGAAGCTTGTGTACAACTTGAGCCTCTGGACTAATGTGTCCCATGACACCAATGCGCTCCACCAGAGCTTTGAGGTGGGATACGTGGTCGTCGATCTTTGTCTCAGATTCCATCTTCAAGGAGTAGAATTCGTTGAGCAGCGGCATTTTTTCTTGTTTGCCGACCTTGTCATATCTGTTCTTCAGGGTCTTCCAGGCCTGACAAGGATTCAGATCTGGGTTGCCATCGCGGACTAGAAACTTCAGTCGCTTTAAGACTTGCATTGCCAAGAGTGCAAAGGCCTGTTCTTCCTTGCACCGCCATGTTGCTCGTTCTTCCGCGGTGGCATCAAGCTGCTCAGTTGGTGGATCTGACATCACGCCCCATAGTCCTTTGGCCAGGAATACCATACGCATGTTGAAACTGAATTCATGATACTTGTCTCCATCAAAAACCTCCACTTTGAAGTGATCTGCTACAGATCCGCTTGCCATGGCTGGCAGCGCCAGTAGCAGAAGCAGGCGGCGTTTGCAGCTGTTTGATGCTCTCTCGATTCAAGACATCTCCTGTCATCAACCAGCGATTGTAATTCAAGTTGGGCTTTCAAATGGCACACCTGCTCTGATACCAAATGAAGAAATTGAGATCGTTGAATGCCACTTGAAAGGTTCTCTTGACAGTCGCACCAGTCACAAATCTTTTGCTCTCAAAGAACCAGTTGTAAGATACAACACCAGAGAGCAACCCAGTGACACCAGAGGAGAGAATATGGTCTTGTCAGAACTTCATGAATAAAAGAGAACAGAAATAGAATGTGCTACCGCTGTTCCTCGCTTTGCAAACGCCATTCGTCCCACTCGCCGACACAGTACCAGTCGGCAGATGCGGTCTTGATCCGGCTTGTCGGTTCGGTACCCATCTCAAGGGTGCGGTCACACACGTCTCGATATAGGTTGATGGAACCTCCCCTGATCTTGGCTTCGATCAACATTTATAGCTTGGTCGTGGTCCATTGATGTACATATGATCAGACTGTGCTGTCCGTCGATTGATCGATAAAGACATCGTCAGTCGATAACTGTCCGAGAGGTGTCCGTTGTTCTTGTGTATGTCGCTTCGGTGTTTACTGTCGATGGTACACGTCAGCACACCTCGCTCCTCCCCTTGCCTCAGGACCACTGCTTAGTCTTGTGCATTGCTGGTCGGTACATATGCAGCATGTCATGATGTTGTTGTCGAATCACAGGTACAAAGTGGACAGGGCGAGGCATGGGATTGCCCTTTCTCCTGATCCCAGCAGATAGAGTAGAGTAGAGTAGAGTAGGTAGGCAGAGGGTCAGGGGAGAGAGTGGCGCCTCTCCCCTAGCCCTCTGTCTTGCTCCACCTATCTTCCTTTTTGCCCATTGGACACACATCTAAAAACTACTTTTGAACAATATGCATTTCTATATCTGCATTCATATGTATCTGCATCTAAGATTACCTGTACATCCACATCAATATCCTCATAAATATCTTTATGTATATTAATACATACATTCTTAGTTTAATCCTTACTCATATGTACATCATTTTTATATCAATTTTCACATATGTATCCTTTTAATTATCTTATTCTATGTATAGTTAAATTTTTTTATGTGTAATGAATGTAGATTCTCATATTGATTTATTGTTTTAAGTGCCATAAAAGATGTAGACTTTTAGGGAACATGTTCACTTACTCATTTCCAAGTGCATTGAGTGCATTGAGTTTAAGTTAGTGTCTCATGACGTTGGAATATACCCCAGTGAACTTTGAAGTTGATGAATGATTTGTTCCATAATTTTTTCGACAACATTTTCAGTGTTTTGTAATTAGTAAGGGGTATTTTTTATATTTGACAAAATTTAGGGGATAGATTGCTAAATTTGACAACATGGGGTATTTCATTGTTTAATTCGACGCATCGGGAGTAAATGCTTATGCTCCTCGCTCTTGCGTTTGACTCTGTTTGAACGCCACAAACAGGAGCAGACACCACAAGACCTCCCCCGAGCTAAGAGATTGGGGTAAGAGAGGCTAGAGAGCACAGGTGGGAAAGGTCACATCCAAACACGTCCTCAGAAAATTGGACATCTTGAGATTCAATGACACGAAAACCGGGTACATCCCAAAATCATCATGATTTTGAGAATGAGGTAACGCCAAGGAAGACCATAGTGAGGAAAGGCAACAACTGCCCGTTGACCATAGTGAGGAAAGGCAACACTTGCCCTGGGGCAGCCTCACTGAGAAGCTTGAGACCGTGAGCTCTGTAGGTTTCAGCGGTCTCATTAGTACGCATAAGAAGCATGTTGAATTGGACAGTGAGGGTACTCAGAGAAGCTTGGTTGGTGATGGGAGTTATGATTAATCACCTTATTTTCACGCACTTGTCAATCAGTGCATCAAACAGTGTTTCCCTGCATACAGAGGTTTTCCACAGAATATTCACATGAATGCATGCCAGCAAAGCCCAGATGTAAATTCCTCGTATAGAATGAAAACTATAATGGGCTCTATGTGATATTTAGTCATTTCTGCAAACATTCCATGTTCACTAGTTTGCTCACTTCCCAATACACTTGTTGATACACAGTTTCACGGGTAAGGCAATTTGTCATATATGGGTGATGGTGGTATGGTGGCACAGCATGGCACAGGCACCTTTGGCGTCTGCTGGTAGTCTTGTAGAGGGATTGGTGTTGAAACTACCAACATTGTCCGCAAGGTACTCAGATGAGCCAGGGATAAGAGCACGAGTATCATGATGAGCTTCAGCAAGGACAGGGGCAAAGGGAGGACCAGCAGCAAGATTGGGAGGAGGGTAGTACTCCCATAGACGTTCCCCCTGAGCCCAGCAGCACTGAAGTGTACCTCAAAGGAAGAAAATGCGAATCTTGGGATAGGACTGGTGGCTATGAATAGAAATTGTGTTGGCGTGGTGCATTGAAAGGTGCTGCAACACCAGATGTGACATCAGCATCAACAGCAGCCGAGGTGCTAGCGGCAGTGGAGGTGGATAAAGCACCAGAACCAGTGCCGGCGTTTGAGCTTGCCGCAGCAACAGCAGAGGAGGTGGAGAGACACTTGAGGACAATAGCGGAAACCTTATCAGCGAAAGCAACATGGTTGTTTGAGGCAGTCCTCAGCTTCACGCTGGGCCTGAAGAGCGCAATTGAGCTGACGCTCCAGATCTGCTTTGATGGAATCTTTTCTACCAGGCATGGTGACAAACAAGGGATTCTGCCAAAGAAAAAAAAACAGAGTTTCCCCCGCCCCAGTGGGCGTGGAAAAGTTGGGAGTTCCCTAGGCAAACTTGGAGAGTGTTTTAGGAGAATTCTTAACCTCCATCCAAACACAGAGCAACAGCAGACATAGCAGAACCAGCACACCAGCAGAGGAGGTGCATGCAAGAGCGGACCCCAAGAAGCAGCTGGAGCAGGTGAGAAAAGAAAATCAAGGAGAGGTAGGATGGCAGCAACAGCAGCAACAGAGAGGAATGACACAGCGGAGTCATATGAAACTACTAGGGAAGGGCACCAGCCACTGACACCGCACCTAAGGTGGTAAGGACGGCGGCTACAAAGATGGTAGCTGTAACTAAACTGATAATAGCCGATGGTGTAGATTTTTCTCATGCAGCTACTGAGGCTATCGGAGTGCGGATGGTTGCTGCAATGGATGCCGCAACTAATGCTCCTAATGATGTGGCGGAGGCAATGCCAGATGCATCAGGTGAAATTTGTGTGCCAATGTCAGCAGCTACTGCTGCAATGGGCCCCATCATGATGGCCGCCTTGGTGTAGGCCTTGGTAGGATGGTCTGCTGAGGTGGACACAGGAGCGCGTGATGCCCTGGCTGGTGATGCAAAAGTGGCCGCTACTGCTGTAGCAGCATCTCTGATGGCAGAAGCGGCATGAGTAGGAAGGTCTGAAAAATAGACGATGTCTTTGTTGAGAGATGTTCAGAAGTTAGCAGTAGAATCCTCCACTGCCACAAAGACGCCATTACCTGAGGTTTGCTAGGTGGTTTAAGAGAATTCTCGTACCGGATCTTTTCAAGGTAAGAGACATGCTTAGACACTGGCGAGTCACCACTTGGTTCTACAACGATGACGCACCCAGCAAGTTGCACTTTGCTCCTTGTAGTAGGAACCAAGTGGGGCGGCACCAGAAATCTTGTGATGTGCCAGCGTGACCACTGACGCCACTGAGGTGGCAAAACCGAAGCAATGACCACTCTCCCATTGGCACCCACAGTTGGGAAAAAGGTAAGGGTTGAGAAAAGAGGGGAGGATAGCCCAAAGCAATGGCCGAGGATGGTGTCTAGAGCACCGGAGGTACAAGCTGTCTTTGGCTTTTTCAAGGGAGGGTGGATGTGGGCCAAGAGTGGCTGCAGTCTATAAGGGACTGCGCACATGCGCACAGGGAGATGCCACCAACACTCCAAGAGAAGCAACTATGAGGATGGCTGGTAAGAGAGTTCCGTCATTACGCTGGACTACTATAGAGGATGCACAAAGGGCCAAGAAGGGCCTCAGCCGCCACAAAGATGTGTGTATTTGCATGAAGTATGGCCAGAAGTACACCACAAACAATAGCTGAGAGGGAAGCTGTCATGAGAGTGTCCACCTCAGGTGGTGAGGTGGCCAATCGCTAGATTACTGCAACATGGCTGCTGCAGCTGTCGCACGAAAGGACCAGAATGGCCTTGCTTTCCAAGGACGTGCGTGAACATGCACAAGATTAAGCAACCCGTACGCTCAAGGAAACAGCAGCAAGATTGGTTGCCTCTGTTTTGCCTATAGACGCGTACGACAGCAATGTACTCAGCTGCTACAACTAAAATGCTATGGTGGATGCGCAAAGAGCAGCACTTGCAGATGCAATGGTCCCTAAGATCTTGAGGCACTGTCACAAAATAATGCCTTCTCTGAGCTAGCGTTGCTTTTTCCAACATGCTTTGATACCAGCAGGTAGGAAAAAGAAACAAAGGGAGGGATGGGATCAGGCAGAGGATACATGAATAACACCTATGCAGAAGGTGTATGTATCTGTGTGTGTATGTGTATGTGTGTGTGTGTGTGTGTGTGTATGTTTGTGTGTGTGTGTGTGTGTGTGTGT
>SZWC01008831.1:75718-98108 GCA_023375785.1 Penium margaritaceum
AAGTATAAAAGCCTGTACCTTGCATGCATCCATTTACAGTTCTTGCCTTTGAGACTCCTCACAGAGTGTCCAACCAAAGGTAGACACTAAAGACCAACATGCGGACTTCGTGAGGTTGCAAACCAAACGAACCTAAAGTGTGGATCCCTCGTTCGAGGGTGATATGTTATCTTGGTTGCAATACCAAGAGCGGTTGGCGGCCTCCCATGTCGGGACCCGTTTTCTAGACCGTTGCTATCCGGCGCATTGACAGCCAGTGGTCAGAGACAACCACCGGGTTCGCGGGAGTAGCCCGAAGCTGAAGTGCTCGCCTCGGGTTGCGGAGCAGGTTGCTGGGCCAGAGTCGCAGGAACTGTGAACTTGTAGGGAAGGGGAGAGGAAGCAGGAGAAACATGGGCAGGTATTAGATCGCACGTAGGGGGTACAGCTACAGGTGTAGGAGTAGGTGTGACTAGGGATGCTGTCACCTACGTGGGATCAGGTGTGCCAAAGGAAATAGATGCTTGCACGGGATCAGGTGTGCCGGAGGGGACTTACGTTGGTACCAGGTTCACCAGAGGAGACGGACACCTGCACGGGATTAGGTGAGCCAGAGGAGACCAATGAGACTGCTGGACCTGCGGCCAAGATGGTTGGATCTTTGGCAGCTTGTGTGCAGATACGTCTGTCCGTGCCTCCTCACCACAGGCAAGGAGGCCCGGACGGACACATTTATAAGAAGAGACTCCCTCATCCACCAGGAAGCCACACAAGTGGCAATAGTCCAACCATTTCGGTGTACCAGACACAGGCGAGGGACCCCCAAATGCAAGCAAGCATGCGGAAATCGGTGCGATAGCCAAACCATAGCTCGTATGGCGTAACATGGTCTGGAAGAGGACCATGGGACAAGTTGTTCCACACTCACGTCACGTAAGAGAAGCCCTCAAATGCAAAGAAATCCATAAGACCACACTCAGACCACATGGTGCAGACCGCATCCTACATGGTGTGGTTCCAACGCTCAAACACACAAGTCTACTATGGTATAGCAGGAGCAGAGAGCTGGTGAAAGACACCGTACTCAAGAAACTAGGCATCTATCTTGTACAAGAACTCGCCACCACAATCCGAATGGAACATGTGAAGGGTATGAAGAGACTGGCGCTCACCCATCACCAGCCACAAGCGAACCCCCTATGCAATCTTCTCTTGTTGCCGAGTTTGTAGACCCATTGCATCTGGTGAAGTCATCAGTCAGGGTGAAAAAATATCGACCCTGGTCTGAGAGGGACTCAATTGGGAGCAAACCGAGGAGGTCCAAATGGACCAACTCTAGTGGAATCTTAACAACATGTCACACAACACTCTGCCTCTGTTTGACGTGAAGCAGGGGACTCAAAACAACGACAAACAACATGGACATGTGACTTGTCAAGCCAGTCCAAATAGTCAGCTCCATACTCATCATGAGCCGCGGGAGCTCTCCCACAAGCATCATCACGGACAACAGACAAATCAGGAAAAGATGTTTGGGGACAACCCGGCTATGACAACACACTTGCACCTCCTAGAGTACAAAGTGCCAGCTGCTGACAAAGCTCCATGATCATGCAATATTAAGAGTCCAAATCACTGTTTCATCCTGTTGAAGCAGCTGCAGTTGCTACTGTTGTGAGCGTGGCAGGACCAGTCAGTATTTCACCGGAGGACATCCGCTGCACATGCGTCGCCTAGAGGTTGCGTATGATCCAAAGGGAATCAAGGGGTTGCTCACACTCTATGTAGCAATGAGCGCCTCCACAATTGGAGCAGTGAATAGAATATCCACTACCACTACTCGTCGGCTGCTGCTGTTACTGTCCCTTAACACGTCTCTCCTTCCCCTTCTTCCCCTATGCGTCCGGTGGCAAGCCATGATTTTGACCGCTTAGGGTAGAGGAGGAAGAGGAGGAGGAAGCTGTGGAGGTGGAAAAATCAAACCAGACAAGAGGCATAGGAGGGGTTAGATTCATTAGTGTAACAAGTGGACTCTGCTAGTGGGAAAGAACAGCCTCATGAGCCGATGTCGCCTGGAGAAAGGAGCGATGAGCTCATAAAAGCAGTTGTAGTTGCTCAGATTGGGCCGCACGGTCAAGGCCCGTAAAGATCTTCACGTGGTCCGAGTGTGCCCCCATCATGATGGCGTCGAGTGCTCACAGTTGTGTCCAGCCACCAGTCCCACGGCGCGTGTAAAGATGCATGGCGTGCCTCTAGCAGTCTGCTACGACAATTTGGGACCCTGTTGGAGGGAGTGAAACTCACACGGTCAAGTCTTCCTTGTGACATGGGTCTCCGTAGCGAGTAGTGTCACAACCAGCTCTCGGCCCTGCTGCGGGTCTTCTCTTGTCTTGGTTCCAACCTCACCTAGATAGGGGAGAAGTTGGCCATAGTTTCCTACGGCATGGTGTAGTGCAGATTGCGTAATGCTCTCTCTTTTGTCTAGACCTGTTGAGCATTACTGATCTGGTTCTGGCTGTGGTAGTAGGACATGATGCCCTCAGAGTCGGCCCACACCTCAAATAAAGTCTCCTAGCAACTGAAGTTCTCATCGCCAATGTAAAGGGGTGGAGGTACCTCATAGTCCTTGAAACATTCCTCCGTGGGGAGGATAGCCTCAGACTTGGGAAATGGTGGGCGAGGTAGAGGGAGATCACCAGTAAGAGATTCTCCACCAAATGTGAATGTTAATGATCAACATGGCTAATCGTGATGGTGAGAAGGTGGCAAGGTGAGAGGCTGTGATCCCAAACGCAGCTCAGAAATGCGCTCCTCAAGGACTCAAATCTTGTCCTCCAGTGTGTCATCCTCTATCTCCTCGTCATCCCAGGTGTTATCTTGTGATGAGGGGTGCGTAGGCCGCAGTGCTATATAGGGCTTACACAACTGAACGGATGGTGCAGCTCTAGCAGGTCCTCTTGGTGTCTGCTGTGAGGCCCGTGAACGACGCTCAAAACGCGGATATCTCCTACAATGCGCCCGTCTAACGCTGCTGCTTGCAGCACACCTCATCGTGCATTTGACAAAGCTCATCAATCGTGAGTGAGTTCTACCTTGGACTCATGATGCCCGAAGAGGAGGAAGAGGAGGGGTCTCCTAGCCCCTTGCTTTTGTCATGGACCGGCGCCATCGATGCTGCTCGGCAAGGGTCCAAATTTCAACGTTGTCATTATCAAGAACCCTTGGTATTTCTGAAAGAGATGGAACGGTGGCAGCAATTGATGTTTCAACAAAGAATTGATTGTGTTGGTGATGACTTAATCACCTACAATGATGAGATGAGCATGAATGTTGCTCGAACGAAGTGTAGTTTCAAGCAATGATGCATAAGAGGATGCTGAATGCAATGTCGTTCTATGCAACAAAAAAACATGTAAATGGGTCAAGAACATCACATTGTTCTTCTCAACCCAAGATTTAAAGAACTCTAAATCTGAAAGTTTTGTTTCGTTTCCTGGATTCCACAGGACACAAAAGGAAGCGGGAGTGGATGCAGGTTACGCACAAAAAATGGTGGTTGCGTTGGGCACTTGTGCTCTCTCATGTCCGGGAGGTGGAGAGTGCGACCTGAAGGAAGCTTTTGTGAAGCTTCATGGACCCCTTAGAAACATCACGTACCCAAATGCTGCTCGAGAGGGTTGGGCAACCCTTAAATGCCCAGTGGTTATGGCGTGGTGATGCGGCTGCAAGGGCGTCTCTGCTGCTACAATCTACTGCACTAAATCACCATGGCTAAGTGAGTCCTCCCCAGACCATGGTTTTAGCTGTGACTCTCACTACTGGTGCTAGTTCTGCATCTCTGCTGCACAGCTCAGTGAGGGAAGCCTCGTTGCTCTGATACCATGAGAAATGCTAGGACGCATTCTAGCATTGCTATTGCTGATGTGGTATTATTCTCCTGTCCGCTGGCACACTAGCAAGCACACAGGTGCAACAAATACCAAGGGTTGGGCTAGGGAGACATGCAAATTCTCATAAGCTCCTGTAGTTTACTAATGCACAGAGAAATGACCATTGAAAAGCACACACCATACATTTCTGCCACAGCAAACGGCAGGTGGTGCACACGAACGTGTCAGTTTGTTTTAAACTAGCCCAAAACCACTGTTTTGGCCATAATTATGCGCACAGGCATCTAAACGCAACACCGTTGAAACCTAGACATACAAAATCTTGAGCTGGACGCTGCGACTGGTCACACACATGAGTTTTCCACCAATCGGTGGACATGTAGATGATGCTCAAAAGCAAATAAAATGCAACAGACAAGGTGGGGAAACTACTAGGAAACTTGCCTTCCTGTTGCTGACGTGGTGACACTCTCGATTCAACTAGCGCACTAGCAAATACAGGTGCAAGAAACAGCAAGGGTTAGGTAAGGGAGAGGTGCAAAGTCTCATAAGCTGCAATAGTTGAATAATGCAGAGAGATATGACAATTGACAGACACACACCATAAATGCATGCCACGGCGAACGGCGGGTGACGCACGTTGCAGCGTCACCTTGTCCTAAAACTAGCCCAAAATCATTGTTTTGGCCACAGGTATCTACATGCAACACCGTCAAAACCTAGAGATATAAAATCTCAAGCCGGACGATGCAACTGGTCTCGCATCAATCGGTAGACACACAAATGCAAAACATGCAAATCCGGATAATTAGCCATTCCACCACAAAAACTCTAATGAATTTAAAAGAAATGAAGAGCACCCCAAAAAATCCCTTAGGATCCTGCTACTGGTGCTCTGACGCTATTTGGGTCCGCATCAGAGTTTTGCACAAGCATGAACACAGCCGAATGGTCATTGTAAGCTGTACAGACAGACAGAGATGACGCACATTACAACAAGGGAGGAGGAAAATAGTGAGCATACAGTGAGTTCACTCTCCCTCGAGGCCCTCCTTTGTCAAAAATGGTACTCAAACTTGTCCACAACAATATCCATTGAGTTAGCCTGTTAGGACTGCCAACGAGACCAGGACCCCCAGATAGGACTAGTCCTAGCATCAAGTCCAACGGCCGACCAATATTTTTTTTCCTGTGAACATGTGAACCACTAATGGCAGAACATGAATGTTGGTGAAGCCAACAGTCAAAAAACTCTTCTGTCTAATGGTGTTGATGTTGCCCGATCTCGCCTCTCCATTGGCAGAGCGGTCCACTTAAAGTATTCTTTATACTGAACCACCTGCATCACTGCCAGTAGGGTGTGTAAGGGAGTAGAGGAACACCTTAGTAACGTTCTGTGTGAGAGGGCACATTGTACAGAACACATCATGACAGGTGGTACTTTGAAAGGTGGAGAGACGGAAAAGATATGCTTTGAAACGTGGAAGTTAGGAGACAACAGACAGGTGTATGTGTCTAGTGTCACCAACATGCGTGCAACAAGGCACGCAAGTCCAACCAACCGGTTAGAGAATCTGCTAACCTAGTTGCAAGCTCCAAAACAACAGCAAGAGGGAACCCGACGGGCGTACGTGTTGGAAAGATGTGCTCTCTGACTCCGCTTCTTGTTGCGGAAAGGCCTCGGATAATTCGAGAAGAGGTCTTGATCAGCTCTCTGAAGCGAGAGCACATAAATGGACCAACGGTCCCCTGCGAACTGTTGCCGACCAAAGTGACGAAGATTCACTCGCGTCCGGCTAGCGAAGAAGCCGTTGCTCTTCTGGTCTTGACCTGTTCCTTGTACATATGGAGGATGTTCATTCCCTGCAAACATAACCAGAGCAGTTCTATTCATCCTGTTCTCTTTGGTTCCACGGCTTCGCCGCCGTGTTCTCGCTCTACCGTCGATGTCCTCAATGGAGATTTTGACCCCGTAGCTGAACAGATCATGGGCGATAATGCATGTGGTCTGTCCATCATGCACAGATAGCTCCCCCTTTCATGACGAGAAGACTCCCACCCTCAAAGATGAACTGGTGTCTCCGGCTACGACTTCTCACGTTGCCCCTGCATCACCTGAAGTGTACCAATCCTCGTGTGACTGCCAAGGGTCCAAACTCACAGTCTCTCCTCTCTCCGCTCTACCGTGATGCATCTGTGTACGTCGAAGGAAAGGGAATGGGCGAGCAGCACGCAAGCGTGGATGAAGTGGCGGAGGTGACCTCTCCCACTTCATCCACCCTGAAGCACAAGGGTACACCGCCACAAGAGGAGGAGGGCTGGAACGACAAACCGGACCACCATACATGGACGAAGATGACGATGGAACAGCTGAGGCAGGTGGATGAAGGTGCGTGATGGCAGTAGCAGAAGGAAGAGGAGCGATGATGGAGTCGACAGGAACGAGGATGGCAGAAACTGAAGGCATGCTCACCTCTCCTGTGGTAATGTCTCCATCGGATGTCATACTCGAAACTGGTACAGGATCCTCCCCGAGGAGAGATGTGCAAGATCCTGGTGGTGGAAAGCTCGTGCCGATAGTAGTGGTGCTCCCCTGCTCTAACAGTCACTCCCGTGCTGCCATCACCTCCCGCTACATCATCTCTACACGAACCTATAAGTCGGCATAATCTGCCTCAGACATGTGGAGGTGGCCTTCATGTCTGCCTCGCGTAAAATGAACTTTGGCTCACTGGATGCTGCACACGCAGACTGTAGAACTTGCACGTACAACTCCATCTGCGTCGCCGCTGCTAAAGACGATGGAGCCGGTGCTGTTGCATCCTCGTCAGGGCCAACCATATTCGCAATATGTTGAGATGCTGGACAATCGGATGCAGCTGAAGGTGTTGTATCCCGACCACTGCTTGTGTCTTTCAGACGAGGAGGGATGAGCGTTCGCATGCCGAGAGAGAAGGAGAAGGTGGAGTCATCATTGTCTGTAGAGCATGTGGAAATGTCGTCGGTGCAGGTACTGGCACTCTCAACGTCAATGTGACCAGCAAGGTCACCAACACATGAACACACAAGGGCAGAACTCAGCTTCTGCTGACGAGGTGACTCCATCCGCATGGTCGGATCTGCTACATTGTCCTTAGCTACTGGTGTAGTGGACACGACTGTGCAGGGTTCCAGCTCCACAACTAATCCAATGCCGTTCAAGGCAATGAGCAAGCGTAGCTGGCGCTCACGCATTGTCTCGTCGGGAAGACTGGTTGATGTCACCCGCTCAATGATGGAGTAAGGATCATCATCTGAATGCATTTTGTGTGTCGATGCTCCGTTGTGTGTACTGAAGCCCGTAGACTTCGGGAACATGGGCGACTCCTGACGCTGAAGCTGGTCCTCAGGTAGCGCGGATGACAAGGTCGAGCCTGCTGTGTCTGCTACAGCACATATCCCCGTGACATCTCTCAGTAGTGCTGCGATTAAGAATGCTTCAGCCTGTAAAAAATCAGCCAGTCCACTCTGCTCATGTACTGACCGCTGCCGGGCTGGTGTGAGCCTCGTACACCAACGCCCCCAGAAGTCCGCAAGGGGCATCCCGATCCGTACGATACTCTTGTGCCACTGCTGGACAGCCACCGATCGGAGCCGCAAGTGGCACCACCGAGGAACGCGGAGCCTGCACTCCTCCTAATGCAAACTGCTGTTGTAGAACGTCCGGCTCCTGCCCCAGCGTGGATGTCTACCTCGATAAAATTCATGTCTCCGCCAGGCTGGTGTGAGCCTGCTGCACAAACTCTCCCAAAACTCCGGTAGAGGCATCCCGATCCGTACGAGACTCCTGTGCCACCGCAGGGCCGCCATCGGTCGAAGTTGCGAGTGGCACCGCCCACGGACGCCAAGACTGCACTCCTCTTGATGCAACATGCTGCTATGGAAGATTTGGATCCAGCCTGGACGTGGAAGTCGAGCTCAATGACACGCAAGTCTCCACCATGAACGCCATGTCGGGATCACTCTCCGCCTCGTGTACCGCCACCGTATCATCTGCATCTACCTGAGCTGACGCCGGGGCACCACGGTACGGCGAGGGTGCCGATCCTGTCGCTGTGATCACAATTAATGCGTGGTGACCACACTCCACCTTGACAGGTACAGGAACGGAGGCCGAGGAGGTGGAGGATTTGTCAAGACTGGCGCAAGCACGACGTGCGGAGCGCTGACGCTGACGCCGTGTGCACACACGATTGGTGCGGCGGCATGAAGACATGTCATCTGGAGGAGGCGTCGTGGTAGCAGAAGAATGGAGGATCAAAAGGATGGTGGCAGCCTGGGAAGCACCCGCAGGTGGAGTTGGAGAGAGACCTTTGGATGAGAAAGGAGGAGACAATGAAGGAGATGAGATCAAGGAGGTCATTGAAAAACTAGTAACAGAATCACGTTTGGTAACGATGAGGTCACAAAGCGACTGCACCATCCGCCTCCGGCCGTGGATCTCGGCAAATATGCTCGTAGAGGTCCAACTAGGGGATACACCAACGCTGGCAGATCCGCATGCTGTGGACGACGCATGCTCGGACAAGGGCACAGCCAAGGTGGATGCCAGTCGCGAGGGCGCGTCTAGCATCGATGCCAACCATGGCGTCTATCACCAGAGTAGTAGCAGGCGAACGCGCAAGATGCCTGCTCCCATAACCGCGCACTCATCTCGCTCCCCTGACGATGGATCGGTGCCTAGGGCACCTACTCCCGGTAGTAAACACCAAGTCGCGGGAGAGGAGGACACTGGTAGACACTGTCACTCCTGTAGGTCACGGCGGTGGGATCAGCAAGTATGAGCAGACGGGGCGACCGCCACTACCACAACATGCCCGGAGAAGGGAGTCTGACTAGTTGTGGCTACTGGTGTTGTTGCTACTAATGGAGCAAAAATTGCTCCAAGAACGGAAGGTGTGGCAGCTGCATGTGCGGCTGCTGCTCCAAGCGGTAGACAACCCAGCCCTCCGAGATGGACAGACTCGAATACACTGTCCCCCTGTCGGAGTGAGGTGCGGGGTCTAGTCCATAGGCCCTAGCGAGACGCCGGCCCAAGACGCGTCTCGAAACGGAAGTCGCCGCTGACAAAACAGTCCGTCGTCTGCTAGGAGGGCGAGACGGCAAACGCTGCTACAATTGTCCCTCACTATGTAGTTGTTGAAACTCCACCGCCAGTGCTACTGGTGCTATGAAAGCTACTTCTGTTGCGACGGTAGTAGTTGTATAATTTTGTGATCTTCTCTTTTTTTTCCCTCTTTTCCTCACCCCTTTTTTTCTTTTCCCCTTTCTTGCCCTCAATCCCATTTTTTCCTTCTCATCCCCCTATTCTCGATTGCCCCTAAACTGGGGGCAAGTGAGAAAATAAATGACAAGGGGGGGTGTCCGGTCTGTCCGGCCGGTCAACTTCGCTCGCTTGCTCGCACGATGTGGGAGCAAGCGGGGTGGCCGAAAGGTGACCGACGGAGGGGGGGGGGGGGTCCGCCCCTCTCTCACCATCGGCCCCTCCGTTGGTCAGCCGACGGGGCCGACGAGGCCAAGGGGGTCGATGGGCCCGACAGGCCCCCTCCCAGGGGGTCCCTCTGTGGGGGCTCGAGGGGGTCCCTCCGAAGGGGGGGGTCCTCAGAGGAGGGCTGCGAGGCCCTCCTCGCTTCGGCAGCAGCAGCTGCGGCGGCAGGTGCAGCTACTGCGGTTGCTGCTGCTGCTACTCTGCGCAACAACTTCTGCTGCTGCTTGCTACTACCGTCGCTGCTGGTGCTGCTGTACGGTGCCACTACTATTGGTGCTGCTTGCTGCTGTGCGCCACCGCTGTTGCTGTTGCTTGCTACTGCGGCCGCTACTGCTGCTGCTGTGCACCGTCGCTGCTGCCGTTGTCGCTGCTACTACTGCTGTGTAACACAGTACCTACCGCTGCTGCTGCTACAGCTGCAGACGCAGGTGCTGCCAATGCTGCCGTGCGCTGCTGCTCTTGCTGCTATCGCCGCTACTGCCGCCGCTACTACTGTTGCTGTGAGCGGCTACTCTGCCGCCACTGCTCTTGCTGCGCGGCACAGTAGCTGCTGCTGCTGCTGTGGCTATTGCTACGTCTTATGCTACTCCTACTGCTGCTTCTGCGGCCGATACTGCTGCTGTGCACTGCTCACCACCCTTGTGGCGTTCACGTGCAGTCACTTCACGCTCCCTCACGCTGCTGCCGGCGTAGCGCCACGTGGTGCGTTCTCTCTGCATTCCGCCCACTGCTGCTGCTTCTGCTGCTTCTGCTTCTCACACGCCCCCTGTGCTCTGATACCAAGTTAAAATCAATTAGACCATGCAGGCCCATGCAAACATGAACATGAGCTCTGAGTGTGAGTGCAATGCAAAATGGCAAGAATTTGGCCACGTCTGGAACGCATAATATGAAAGAATAAGAAGAGTTTATAAATGAGCCCCTAAAGGGAATACCGTACTGATCCTTCCATTCGACTAAAAAAAATATTTTTCCTTCGAACTTCAAGCACCTGAATAATTCTTGTCTCATGACGGAACGCGCATTTTCCACGTTTTGCGCGCAGTCCTGCGTTGACTTGTGATGGTGGGGAGGAGAGGCGGACGTGGCAGTTTGCGGACAGCAAAGCGAGATGCGAAAGCGCGTACGAAGAGAGCTGCAAGATGCGGCTTCGCTCTCAATTATCGAAGCTCGAAGACTCGACAACCAAAGTTCTAGGAACAGACTGAGGACGTGAAGGGGGATTTTGACCAAAATCGGACAGCAAGAAAACCCATGGGTTTTGGACGAAACCGGCCCAAAATAAGATGGCTGGAAATTATAGTCGAATATTAACAGCACTTAATTCAGTTTGAAAAACTAGTTATTTAACTAGTTTTTCAAACTGAATTAAGGGGCATTAAGGTATGTAGGGCCACCGACAGCTAGCCGCACCGGGCCCCGTCACCGCCGCTGAGCCCAAACGAGTCAGCGGGAAGAGCACACTGTACAGACCACGTGAACAACAAAGGTGGTCTCCTCGAGGCATCGGAATAGCGCTCCGAGTGCCGGGTCTCGACCACCGAGAAAATACCGTATTGTCATCCATATTAGTCCTTTTTTTCATTCGCTTTTTAGTGCCATCTATATTTTCCTATATTTGGTTATTTTTCATTCTTTTGAACGAGGAATTTAGTGGGAAAAGTTCCCTTTTCGGGAAGGAAAGACGTGCTTCACGTGTCTCGACGTGTACTTTTGGTGTGAAGGAATTTTTTATGTGACACATGGACAAATAAGAAAAAAATATTAATTTTTACGAATATGGGTGATAGTAAGGTACGAGCAGTTCTAGAAACACTCAAAATCAGCGTCTCGACATCACAAATGTCTTTCCGAACATGAGAAGCACTACTACAGACATCGGGTATCCTCGTCGCACCGATACAGTCCACAGGGTGCGCGGGTCTCAACCCACCGGGAAAACTCTCCTAGCTCCCGACAAGCCAACCAGGCTGCCGGAACGCATGGACCACGTCTCGCCGGTACTCTCGTAGGTGCTGGAGAAGTCCCATGACACTTCGGAGGCCCATCGTGTTGTCACGCTCTCCTCTACCTTATACCATCAACATGGGGTAAATGGGTAATCCATCGGCGTCGCTCGTGACGGATGGAAGCCACACAAACCAACAGAATGTGCAAGGATAGTGCCTCTGATAAAATGGACCCGGGGAGGTGGTCATCCAGAAAACCCTGGGGGGCACGTGAGGGCCCGCAGGCGGGTGTTGACGGTGTTAGAGTAGCCATTGAGTGTCCTGGCATACCATGTTGGTTTTTGTACATCTCTCATTGTACTCTGTTGTGTCCTCCCGGCTTGTGTACATCGGCGTGTAGATGATTGACGGCGAGACTCGACGCTGCTGGAGTGTCACCCGGTGGAGCCGACGCGCGCTGAGGCCCACTCACCGTTTGCTGGAGCCTCCTCCTTCCGGCGATGCGCTCAGCTCCATCGGCAGGCCTCCTCGGCGGTCGGGCCGACAACGGTCACTGCCACTGCAGATGTTGTCTGCGTCCACCCAGCGTTGTGTCTGATTGTGGCATTGCGTCTGCAACGTCGTGCTGTGCCTAGGGTCCACGTCTCCTACAGTGTGGTCCTGTTTGGCGTCACTGACTGTCGTACGCACTGCCTGGGTTTGGGAAGCCATAAATCTTTGCTGCTATTTTTCTAGCTGATTTTCACCGCACGACTGCATTTGCAGCGTTGGTATTATGGCATGGTGCAGTTTTGAGGCAAAACGGACGACGGCCGGGTTTGGGCTGTCAAGCGTCTGGCAGGACTCACCGAAAAAACCCTGCCTGCCAGAAAATAGGTCTAGGACTATTTTCTGATTGGCTGGCTACCTGAGTAACAAGTTCTACACCAGTGGGGGGGAGCTAGAACTTGGAGGGGTCTCCCATTGTTGCTCATTCTTCATTCCTAATCAGTCACTTTCAGTTTTCAGCTGCTCTTTGGCGCTAATAGTGGCGCGCGCGTTTCTGAGTAACAAACCCAGAGCTTCCAGACTTAGACTCTAGAGCAGCAAACTGAGGGGGCAGCAGACTAAAGCAACGAGCGTGGAAGCCCGCACGCGGCATGAACAACCCATGCTGCCCCAACTTGCTGCCTAGGTTTTGCAGCTTGGTATCAGAGTCTGAGCGTAGCACCAGCAGCAGAAGACTGGCGTACAGGTGCCAGACAACGCCAGCAGACCCCCATACGCGCCAGTATAGGGGAAATGCTGTGGGATTTTTCCCGGCAGCATTGACCTGCCTGGTGGCTGCGTCAGATTTTTTCCCACAGCCACTGGGCTAGGGGAAATGCTGCTGAAATTCTTCAGCAGCACTGACCCCCACGCGTGACGCGAGGAGGTGAGCGGCAGGCCGCGTCCGATACGTGCGGGCGAAGACGCACGCTGCAACGTCACCCAGGTGCAGTGACTAGCACGAGCGCCCCGCAGCAATAGTCTACAGCAGCGGTAGCCACAGGCACCGGCAGCAAGCAGTGGCAGCAGCAGCCAGCAGCAGCTGTGGACAGCAGCAGCAGCAGCAGGCAGAAGCAGCAGCTCGCAGCAGCCCGCAGCAGCAGCAGCCCGCAGCAGCAGCTCGTAGCAACAGCAGCCCGCAGCAGCAACCCGCAGTAGCAGCCTGCAGCGGCAGCACGCAGCAATAGCGAGCAACAGCGGTGGCCAGTAGTAGCTACAGAAGTGGGCAGCAGCAGTAGCAGGCTTCAAAAGCCGTAGCAACAAGCTGCAGCAACAGCCGGCAACAGCAGCAGCAGTAGCGAGCAGCTGCCGGTAGCAGCCAGCAGCCGCAGCTGCTGCTCGTAGCTCACAGTGAGCAAGTAGCGAGCAGCAGCCCGCTACTGCCAGCGAGCAGTAGCCCGCTGCCAGCGAGCAGCAGCCCATTGCTCGCAGCAAGCAGTGGACAGCTTCCCGCTGCGACGACCAAAAGAAGAAAAAAAAAGAAAAAAAAGAACAAAAAAAATCCCCCGCCCTACCATCTCCTGCGCCGTAGCCGTAGCAACCTGCAGCAGCAGCAGTCGCTGCTGCAACTGCAGCCGCAGCCGTAGAAGTAGCAGCACGAGCCACAGCAGTAGTAGTAGCCGCAGTAGCAGCAGCCGCAGTAGCATCCGCTGTAGCAGCCGCAGCAGCAGCAGCAGCACACGCAGCAGCAACAGCAGCAGCCGCAACAGCAGCATCAACAGCAGCTGCAGTTGCATCCACAGCCGCAACAGCAGCCGCATCAGCAACAGCACCAACAGCAGCAGCAGCAGCAACAGTGGCAGCAGCGACAACGTCAACAGCATCAGCAACAACAGCAGCCGCAGCAGCGACCCCAACAACCGCCACTGTTGACGTGAGCATCCCATTGCTGACGTCACTGTTGACGTCACTGCTGACGTCATCAACTAAAAAAAGGGGAAAGGGAAGGGGGACAAAAACCTAAGGGTGGACAGGACGTCTACCGTCCTCAGCTCACGTCACTGCTGATGTCAGCAACATAAAAACAGAAAAAAAAAGAAAACAAACAACCACACCAAGGGGCACCAAACCATGGCTGGCAGCCCCACTAGGTTGGAGAGCTCCTCCTCTATTGGGAGGACCCCCAGCCCCGTTTTCTTACAGCGGTTGCAACAGCAGCAGTAGCAGCTTCAGCAGCAGCAGCAGTAGCAGCAGTAGTAGCAACAGCAGCAGCCCTCTGGTGTCATTGGCGGCACCCCTGACCCCCTCACTGCTCTTCAGCAACAACTCGCCGCCTTCACGTAGCAACTTGTGGTGCTGCAACCGTTGGCCTCTCAGACTGCCACCAGTGCGCTGCCATCCTTCGTCCCCCCGGGGTAGGCCAGCCCAGCTGTGTCTTCTGTGACGCACTACCTAGCGCAGCAACAGACTCAGATAGTCACCTCCGTCCTTGGCCCCTCTCTGGGTGCCGGCCGCAGGCAGAAGGAATTTGAAACACCGCCGCCGCCGCTTCAGGCCGGCGAGCAGTTCCGGAGTTGGGAGCTCATCTTCCAGATCTGGGCACCGGGCGAGGGTCTCTGGGCATACTACACCCTCCCGTATGACCCCACCATGGCCGACTAGTTGTATGACGCTGGTCATGCCATCCGTACTCTATTCCCTGTCGCCCCACCGGCTTCCCGCCTCGCCCTCGAGCCCTTCTTAGGCGACTTCACCGCTGGCGCCACCCCGGACCCTGTCGCCACGTGGCATGTCCTCACTTGTCCCCATCGCCTTTCCAGCGAGGCTGAGACCAGCCGCCTACTGCGGGAGTTCAACTCCCTGCACATGGGGGAGACCAAGACGGTCACCTCCTACTGGCAGCGGGCGGAGGACATCCTTCGTCGCCTCCGGACCTCTGCCCCACCCCCTCTGGCCGCGCTCCTCACCATCAAGCAGAGTGCCACCGACGCATACGCGGACGTCATTGTCCACTACTCTCACGATGTCCTCTCCACCATGGCGGCCCAGGGCACCCTCATGCCCTGGGCATACAAGCTCTTCCTCCGGATTGAGGAAGCTCGTCTGGAGTCCCGCCTCCAGCGCA
This sequence comes from Penium margaritaceum, assembly GCA_023375785.1. Lineage (NCBI taxonomy): Eukaryota > Viridiplantae > Streptophyta > Zygnematophyceae > Desmidiales > Peniaceae > Penium > Penium margaritaceum. The sequence goes on from SZWC01008831.1 coordinate 90,656, forward strand.
CGGAGGCTATCGCCTCCCCTGCCGTCGCCTCCCCCGCCTCCGTGGCCGTCGCCTCCCCCGCCGTAGCTACCTCATTGGCGTTGGGGAAGAAGAAATGCTGGAACAAGAAAGGCAAGGGTCAGCAGCAGCAGCAGCAGTAGCCGTTGACCGGGTCCAGCGGTGGAGACTCGGTCTGCCACAACTGTGGCCAGCCCGGAAACAAGTGGTACACGTGCCCTCTACCGACGGACGAGGCGCGCGCCATCGCCACCATGCGACGCCAGCGGGAGTGCCGTCTCGCCTCTGCCGCCGTAGCTGTCGTCGGCTCTGACACCTCGGCCTCGTCCAGTAGCTCCACCACTCCAGTTGCTTCGCGGGTTCCGCCAACACCAATGCCGCAACCGTCCGCGCCGGCCCAGTCCTCCTCCTACCCCGGCTCCGGCTGATGGAAACTGGGCAGCCCTCAGGGAGGTAATCAGGGTCACTAAGAGCCGCCTAGGCAGGACCAACTGTTTGTGAGAGGGAGTTTCAGGTTGCAAGCAGGCACATGCACGAATGCGCCACACCCGAAGACTTTCAGGTGCGTCACTGTTGGCTTGCGTCCTGTCCACGCCTCTTCCGGTGTCATCAGTGGCACGGCGCGCGTGGGACTCCGGTTTTTCAGGTACACGCCAGTGTTGACCGCTTCCGCCCAAAAGGTTGACGGGAGCTCCGCGTCTTTGAGCATGCTACAAACACGCTCCTTGAGCGTGTGGTTCGCGCGTTCAGCCACACCGTTCAGCTACGGTGTTATAGGTGGGGTGACCTTGTGCTTGATCCCGCGACGCTTGAGGAAGTTGCAGAAGTTGTTGGAGAGGTACTCTCCTCCATCATCAGCCAGGAACAACACCCATGTCTTCCTCGACTTGTCATCAATGAACGTGACAAAGTACAACTTGCTAGACAAGGATTGTGATGGCATGGGACCGCACAAATCAGAGTGAACGAGTGAGAGAAGCTCAGTCGCGCCCTTCCCTTCCCCTGTGAACGGAGAGTGGGCTTGCTTCCCTTCAATGCAGCTCTCACAAGCCGATGCACCAGGCTACTTCACCCCCTTGAGCTCCAGGCCGCGGACCATCTGTTGCATGGACATGATGGCACCAAAGCCGAGGTGACCGAGCCAGCGGTGCCACAGGTCGATGTCGTGTTTTCCCTCTCTCACCGCCAACGCTGAGTCGGCTTCCTTCTCTGATGCCACGTAGAGACAATAAAGCCCGTCCTCCTTGTCTGCTTTTGCAAGCACACGCCCCGCACTTGCAGAGATGGTGCAGCCACCATTCTCGAAGCAAACCTGCATGCCTTCGGAGATGAGAGATGAGACAAAGAGGAGGTTAGCTGCCAGCCCCGGAACATGGAGCACCCCCTTCACACGACGTTCCACGTGCTTACCCTCAGTGGAAGCACAAAACACAATCTCACCTTCCCCAACTGCCATTTGTACATGGTTGTCCCCCATGTACACCCGACGAGGCTCAATCACGGTGTAGACAACGAACCACTCCCGGCGACACGTCATGTGCTGCGTGGCTCCCGAGTCGATGATCCAGAACAGGGCGGTGTTGTCGGAGACGTGCAGGACCCGGATGGTTGTTACGAATCCTCTCTCCCAATTTGCGGCATTCACGGAAGCATCGGACTGTTTTCCCGCTCCCACTCCAGCCGCAAGGTCCGCCTTCTTCTTCCGGCATTCGCGCGTCCAATGGCCCGGCTTCTTGCAGTAGTGGCAGTTCCCCTTCTTCTTTCCTCCTGCGCCATTGCTCCTGGTTGATGTAGCACCGCCCCCATGACCAAAGTTGGTGATGAGAGCGATGTCCAGTCCGTTTCCGCCCTCCTCTCCCTTGCATCGCTCCTCCTCAAATAGCAAGCTCTCCTCCACATCGTTGAGGGAGGGCTTGTCGCTGCGCTGGTCCAGGGCAGCAATGAGAGGAGTGTAGCTGCTAGGAAGGCCGGATAGGATGGTTAGCATGAGCACACGCTCCTTGACAGGGTCCTCAATCGCAGCAAGCTGGTCAGAGAGAGACTTCACCATGTTGATGTAGTCAATCATGGATCCGGACCCATCCATCTTCACAGTGTGAAAGCTACGACACAGCTGCATATTCATGAGGATTGACTTGGAAGCATAAGTGGACTCAAGCTTTTTCCAAACCTCCTTTGGCGTGAGGATGCCACGGACGAGGAGTTGCTGCCGTTCGGTGAGGTGGAGGTAGATGGTTGCAAGGGCGCGGTCACGCTTCTCGCGGTAGGTACGGGCCTCGACAGGGGATANTAGGAAGGCCAGAGAGGATGGTTAGCATGAGCACACGCTCCTTGACAGGGTCCTCAATCGCAGCAAGCTGGTCAGAGAGAGACATCACCATGTTGATGTAGTCAATCATGGATCCGGACTCATCCATGTTCACAGTGTGAAAGCGACGACACAGCTGCATATTCATGAGGATTGACTTGGAAGCATAAGTGGACTCAAGCTTTTTCCAAACCTCCTTTGGCGTGAGGATGCCACGGACGAGGAGTTGCTGCCGTTCGGTGAGGTGGAGGTAGATGGTTGCAAGGGCGCGGTCACGCTTCTCATGGTAGGTACGGGCCTCAACAGGGGATAGGGAGCTTTCTTCTGGTTCCTTCTCCTTCTCATCCCATTGGCCTTAGAAACCCTTCTCCATATGCACCATCTTCATGTTGTTGCTCTAGTTGAAGAAGTTCTTGCCTTCGAACTTGGCGATGTTGATGCCGGCCACCACAGAAGCGGATGTCGCCATGGTAGTGCAACGTTCAGTCCAAAAACGGCTCTCTCACACAACAGGGTGCAAGGAATGCCTCAGGGATGAGACAAAGCCTTGTTCTAGCTCTGATACCACTGATGGAAACTGGGCAGCCCGCAGGAGTCGATTCAGACATTTGCGTTCTCTACAAGCCTACATTTTCTTCCGTAATTCCTGTCTGTGCAACCTGCAACTCCCTCTCACAAACAGTTGGTCCTGCCTATGCGACTCTTAGTGAGCCTGATCACCTCCTTGAGGGCTGCCAGTTTCCATCACCGGCGCCGTCACCACGCACTCCGTCTACACTCTCGGGCCGTCCTCCTGTGAGCATCAGCTGGAGCAGTTCATCGCGCTCCAGCTCGGCCTGCCTCGCCCTCCTCCACAGGGAAGTGCGAGTTGCATCACTTCCTGCTCTCTTACCCAGCCTTGCATGACTGAGACTGAGCTACGGTCATATCCCGTTTCCTTGTTTGTATCGTCACCGCCCATGGTCTCCGCTACCCCTTCTCGTGACAACGTTGCGTGGTTTGATGCTTGGCAGTCCCGGTTCACGCCTCCTTCCACCGCGTCTGCGTCCTTTGCTTGCTGCCATGTGACCGTAAGGAATCTGGCGACCCCCATCATGGACCCTGCTGAGACCTGGATCATCAACTCTGGGGCCACGCATCACATGACGGCCTCTTGTGAGACCTTTTGTATGCTCGGTCCTGTAGGCGATGTCTCCGGTTTCCGGACGGGCTCCGGACAGGTGTTGCCTGTCCGTGGTGTTGGCGTCCTTCGTTTCCGTGGTCTTGCCAATGACGTGTTTCTGAACGATGTCCTCTTTGTCCATGGTCTCGAGCTTAGCCGCCTGTCCGTCACTGCCCTTGACCGCATGAGTATGGACATTGTGCACTCGCGTGGTATTGGCACTGTGTCGTTGCGTCCGTCTGGTCTTTTCGTACTGCACGCCACCGCCCGTGGCAACCTGTGGCATGTACCTCGCCTCTCCTCCCGTCTCCTCCCCGTCGGCCGCCACAAGCCATGTGTTTGTCACCAGTACGCTTGCTCCTCAGCACACCCGCCTCTTACGCCGCCGCCTCTGTCATGTCCACTCTACCGCCGTAGACAGCATGCTCCACACCCAGCCGGCCAAGGGCCTTGACCCGGAGTCTTTCCCTCTCCCGTGCCCCACTGAGTGCATTGACTGCGCTCAGGGGAAGATGCACCGTTCACGTACTCCTTGTCTTCCTCCCGTGCATCCGCCCCTCTTGACCCTGTCCATGCGGATGTCATGGGCCCTCTCCCCACCGAGTCCGTCGGTGAATATGGCCGGTATGTCCTCACCCTCACGAATGACTATTCTCGCTGCCGTTGGGTCTTCTGACTACGGCAGAAGAGCGATGTTGCCCAAGCCATCCAGGACTGGCTTGTCCTTGCGGAGCGCGAGTGTGGCCGCTCCCTTTGTAGATTTCACTTCGATCACGGTGGAGAGTACATGGGTGAGGCCCCGACCATTCTCGCCTCCCACGAGATCCACCATGAGACCTCTGAGCCCTACACACCCGCCCAGAATAGTGTCTCTGAGCGGTGGAACCGTACCATGGCCGACACCGTCCGCACCATGCGGGTCGAGTCCGGTCTCTCCGATGGCTTCTATTTTGAAGCCATGGCCTACATGACCTGGGTCTGGAACCGGATTCTCCACGGTCCCCTTCCCCGCCAGTCCACGCCGTACCAGCATTGGTGTGGTCAACTCGCTGACCTCCGCCCCGCTCGCGTCAAGGGCTACGTAGCCATTGTGTTGCTGTCCGCCCTGCAGCAGGGTGGCAAGCTCGCCCCCCGCGGACGTCCCTGCACCTTCCTCGGTGTCTCTCGTCGGTCCAAGGCTTGGCGCTTCTGGGATCCCTCTCGGCACTGCATCATCGAGTCCCAGGATGCCCTCTTCTTTGAGGACCTGTTTCCTCGCGACCTCATTTGCTCCGACTTGTCCGTGTCTATCCCGTCGCGTGGGGGAGTGGTGAGTCCGTCCTCCGTCCTGCCGCTTCCGGGTGACACATCCTTCAGTCCCTCTCCGCCGGAAGCCCAAGTCGCATCCAAAGGTCCCTCCGGCCGGTAGGTCCCTCCGAGCCGGCAACCCCCGTCGTGTCCGCGGGTCCCTTCGGGCCGGCAGCCCCAGTCGTGTCCGCTGGTTCCCCTGAGCCGGTAGCCCCAGTCGTGTCTACTGGTCCCTCCGGGCCGGCAGCACCAGTCGTGTCCGCTGGTCCCCCTGCGCCGGCAGCCCCAGTCGTGTCCGCTGGTCCCTCCGGGCCAGCAGCCCTAGTCGCGCTCGCTGGTCTCTCCGGGCCGGCAGCCCTAGTCGCGCCCGCTGGTCCCTCCAGGCAAGCAGCCCCAGTCGCGCCCGCTGGTCCCTCCGGGCTAGCAGCCCCAGTCGCGCCCACTGGTCCCTCCGGGCCAGCAGCCCCGATTCCATCTGCTAGCCCCTCCGGGCGAGCAGCCCCGTCCGCCTCCACTGGCCCATTGGACTCATTTTTATCGCCTGCCCTGCCACGCTACACACGTTGCCCAGGCGGTAGCCTCCGACCCACGCTGTCGGTGAGCGCGCAGACCGTCCCACCGTGCTCCGTGGCGCCTCAACCCCCCGTGGCTCCACCTGTCTCATCCACTCCCACGGTCGTAAGTGGGGACCCTGGCACCAAGGCCCTCGGCCTGACCACCTCGGCCATCATTGCCGACCTACACCCGGGCTCCATACTGGGCTACGCCATGCTTCATCACGAGCATCGACACGCTGTCGTGGCTGCACGCGCGCGCATCCCACCTGGGGCTCGAGATGCACACGCTCTCTCAGTCCGCTCCACAGCACGCCCAGAGGACCCAGCCACCCTACGCGAGGCACGAGCCTCTCCTGAAGCCGCACACTAGGACGGTACCTTCACCGATGAGCTTGCTGCTATCCGACAGCACCACGTGTATGACCTCGTCGACCTTCGTCCAGGTCGGAAGGCCATCGGTGCCAATTGGATCTTTGGGCGCAACTGGAAGCCCGACGGATCCTTGGACAAGTACAAGGCCCGCCTTACAGCAAAGGGGTTAACCCAGGTTCTTGGAGTCGACTACGACGAGATCTTTGCCCCACTTAGCCAGTTCTCCACTAGCCGGGCGCTCTTCAGCCTGGTTGTCCAGCATGGGTGGGAACTTCATCAGATGGATGTGAGCAACGCATTTCTCCATGGTTCACTGGAGGGTGAGGAGCTCTACATGGTGCAGCCCCCAGGCTTTGACGATGGTTCAGGGAGATTCTGGCGACTGCGTAAGGCCCTCTATGGCCTGAAGCAGTCGCCTCGGTGCTGGAACCAGGAGATCAGTAGCACGCTCTTTTGTGGTGGGCTCCAACGCATCACCGCTAACCCTACACTATTTGTCAGTCTGCGAAGCCAGACCTTTGCTGCTATTCTGGTTTACGTCGACGATCTCCTCATTGCGTTGCCAGACACGGCTGCCATCCAGCGTGTCAAGGACTTGCTGCCACAGTCATGGGGGAGTGTTGGTTCTTGTACATCACCATTGTACTCTGTTGTGTCCTCCCGGCTTGTGTACATCGGAGTGTAGATGATTGACGGTGAGACTCAACGCTGCTGGAGTGTCGCCCAGTGGAGCCGACACGCGCTCAGGCCCACTCACCGTTCGCTGGAGCCTCCTCCCTCTGGCAATGCGCTCAGCTCCATCGGCAGGCCTCCTCGACGTTCGGGCCGCCGGCGGTCACTGCCACTGCATCTGTTGTCTGCATGCACCCATCGTTGTGTCTGGTTGTGGCATTGCGTCTACAACGTCCTGCTGTGCCTAGGATCCACGTCTCGTGCTGTGTGGCCCTGTTTGGCGTCACTGACTGTCGTAGGCACTGCCTTGGTTTGGGCAGCCATAACTCGTTGGTTTTTGCGCATCCCTCATTTTGCTCTGTTGTGTCCTACCGGCTTGTGTACATTTGCGTGCAGATTACTGATGGCGAGACTCGACGCTGATGGAGCGTCATCCGGTGGAGACGACGCACGCTGAGATCTACTCGTAGTTCGCTGGAGCCTCCTCTCTCCAGCGACGTGCTCAGCTCCATCGGCAGGCCTCCTCGGCGGTCGTGCTGCCGGCGGTCGCTACCACCGTAATTGATGTCTGCATGCGTCCAGCGCGTCCCGTCGCGTCTCCGTCGTCATGCTCTGCCTAGGGTCCTTGTTGCATGCTATATGCCCCTGTTCGGCATCATGGACCACCGTAGGCACTGCCTGGGTTCGGGCAGCCATAACTCTTTGCTACTAATTTTCTAACTGATTCTGACCGCACGACTGCGTTTGCAGCTTCGGTATTATGGTCTGGTCCAGTTTTCAGGCAAAACGGATGACGCCCGGGTTTTGGGCTGTCGGGCGTCTGGCAGGGCTCACCAAGAAAACCCTGCCAGCCAGAAAATAGGTCCACAGCTATTTTCTGATTGGCTGGTTAGCTGAGTAACAACTTCTACACTAGTGGGGGGGAGCTACAACTTGGAGGGGTCTCCCATTGTTGCTCATTCTTCATCCCTAACCAGTTACTTTCAGTTTTCAGCTGCTTTCTGGCGCTAACTCTGGCGTGCGCGTTTCTGAGTAACAAACCCAGAGCTTCCAGACTTAGACTCTAGAGCAGCAGACTGAGGGGGCAGCTGACTTAAG